>JAGYYJ010001384.1:0-26460 GCA_019671005.1 Hibiscus mutabilis | reverse complement strand
AAAGTTGAAGGATCCCGAAGTTTCACAATACCTGTTCTGTTGGAAATCACTATGTCGGGAAAGCACTATATGACCTAGGGGCTAGCATAAACTTGATGCCTAAATCGGTTTCGAAAACTAGAATCGGGAAGGCAAGACCTACAACATTATCTTTGCAGCTAGCCGACCAGATCCTATGTGCATCCGAGGGAAAAAATCGAGGACATCTTGGTAAAAGTTGATAAATTTATTTTCCCGCTGACTTTATTGTTTTGGATTGTAAAGCGGATGAGCATGCACCTATCATTCTCGGGAGACCATTCCTAGCGGCAGGGGAGAACCTTGATCGATGTTGAAAAGGAGAACTCACAATGAGGGTGAATGACCAGCAGGTAAAACTAAATGTATTCCAAACACTAAGGCATGCGATGATCGGAAAGAATGCCAACTACTTCATGCCACGGCAGAGTTTAACCGATGAGGAATTTAGTTGCCTCGGCAACTACATTGCCCGATCAAGAGGAACCCGAGGAGAATGAAGAGCCGGTCGATGAGGAACAACCGTAAGAGGTAAATTGGCTAGTAAATCGACCAGGTACATACTTTGAACCACTGGACTACTCAGGTAAGGAAGGTAAGATCGAAAAACCCTCTATCGAAAATCCACCAATTCTTGAGTTGAAACAATTGTCAGATCAACTAAAATATGTATACTTAGGGATCGATAATACATTACCCGTAATTATTTCCTCTAAGTTACAGCCTGAGCAGAAAAAGAAGCTAATCAACATGTTGAAGCTACATAAAAAGGCAATAGGGTGGACAATTGCCGACTTGAAGGGAATTAGCCCGGCGGTGTGCATGCACAAGATCTTGTTGGAAGATGATCACAAACCTTCAATTGAGGCCCAAAGGAGACTGAATCATGCCATGAAAGGGTTGTAATGAAAGAAATCATCAAGTGGCTTGACGCCGGCATTATATACCCTATCTCCGATAAAGACGTGGGTAAGTCCGGTACAATGTGTACCGAAAAAGGAGGTATAACAATGGTGAGCAATGAAAATAATGAACTTATCCCAACCAGGATGTGACCGGTTGGAGGGTTTGTATGGACTATCGAAAGCTAAATAAAGCCACTAGGAAAGATCACTTCCCATTACCCTTTATTGATCAAATGCTTGACCGTCTTGCGGTAAACCCTTTACTTGTTTTCTTGATGGTTATTCAAAGTACAATCAGATTGCCATAGCACCGAAGATCAAGAAAAGACAACCTTCACATGCCCCTACGGTACTTATGCCTTCCGAAGGATGCCGTTCGGATTGTGTAACGCCCCGGCAACCTTCCAAAGATGCATGATGGCGCTCTTTTCAGACATGGTCGAAGACTTCCTTGAGATCTTCATGGATGATTTTTCGGTTTTTGGTAATGACTTGGCGGTTGTCTCGGCAATTTAGAGAGGGTGTTGGCAAGATGCGAAGAAACAGATCTAGTCCTCAATTGGGAGAAATGCCACTTTATGGTAGATGAAGGAATAGTGCTCGGCCACAAGATTTCATCCAAGGGAATTGAAGTAGACAAAGCCAAGGTGGACGTGATCGAGAGATTACCCCCACCAATTTCGGTTAAAGGAATTCGAAGTTTTCTCGGACATGCAGGTTTTTACAGGAGGTTCATTCATAATTTTTCTAAAATCACTAAACCCTTGTGTAATCTGCTTGAACAGGATAAAGTCTTCGATTTTGATGATTCTTGCACCCAAGCATTCGAAACCCTAAAGAAAAAGCTTGCCTCGGCACCCATTGTCGTTCCACCAGAGTGGACGCTACCTTTTGAGCTCATGTGTGATGCAAGTGATTTCGCGGTAGGAGCGATCCTAGGCCAACGCACAGTAAGACCTTCCATGTGATATACTACGCTAGTAAAACTCTTAACGATGCTCAAGTGAATTACACAACAACGGAGAAAGAGTTACTAGTCAGTAGTTTTCGCATTTGACAAGTTCGATCCTATTTAATTGGTACAAAGGTAATTGTTCATACGGACCATTTGGCAATCAAATACTTATTTGCTAAAAAGGATGCTAAACCTCGTTTGATTCGTTGGATATTACTTTTACAAGAATTTGATATTGAAATTAAGGACGAAAAGGAACAGAAAATCAAGTGGCGATCACTTATCACGTTTGGAACGCAATAGAGAGAGGAGGACGGATCTAGAGATATGTGATGCATTCCCGGATGAACAAATTCTAATCGCCTCGGCAACCCTTGACGCCTCGGCAGCCCATGACGCCTCGGAAACCATGGATGCACACGCCTCGGCAATTTTGGGAGCGAACACTACGACAAAGACATGCCTCGGCAATACCCCACGCGCAGATTTAGTTAACTTCCTTGTTTGTGGTATTTTTCCGTATGGCATTACTCACCAAGGGAAGAAGCGGTTCCGCCATGATGCTAAGCATTACTTTTGGGACGAGCCTCTTTTGTTTAAACAATGTGCGATCAGGTTATACGCCGATGTGTCCTCGAAGAAGAGCAACAGAATGTACTCGGCAATGCCATTCTTCACCCTATGGAGGACATTTTGGAGGAACTCGTATCATGACAAAAAGTCTTGCAATCCGGTTTGTATTGGCCAACATTGTACAAAGATGCCCGTGGACTTTTACAAGCAATGTGATCGTTGCGGAGGGCGGGCAATATCTCTAGACGACATGAGATGCCACTCGAACATCATCGAGGTGGAACTGCTCGATGTATGGGGATTGATTTTATGGGACCTTTCCCATCTTCATTCGGCAACCTCTACATCTTACTCGCCGTCGACTATGTGTCTAAATGGGTAGAGGCAGCTGCAGCCTCCCAACGACGATTCCAAGATCGTACAACGATTCATGCGAGAAAAACATATTTACACGGTTTGGGATGCCGAGAGCAATTATTAGCGACGGGGCAAGCATTTTGACAACACTAATTGCCAAGATGTTGCAACGCTCGGCATATCACACAAGATCGCCACGGCATATCACCCACAAACCAACGGCAAGCGAAATTTCCAACCGGAGTTGAAGGGAATACTCGAGAAAGTTGTAAATCCTCAAGGAATGATTGGTCATTAAGACTAGATGACGACTTTGGGCATATCGCACTGCATTCAAAACACCATTAGGTATGTCCCCTTCCGGCTTGTCTATGGTAAAACATGTCATCTACCGGTGGAAATCGAGCACAAGGCGTCTTGGGCAATCAAGACCGTGAATATGGATTGGGAAAGTGCGGACAAAAAAGCGCTTGATGGATCTCAATGAGATAGAAGAATTTCGTGCACTCGTCTATAACAATGCACGAATCTACAAGGAGAAAACAAAGCGATGGCATGACAAGAAACTATTGCCACGGCAATTCACGCGCGAGGCAACTAGTTCTCCTATTCAATTCTCGGCTAAAACTTTTCCCGGAAAGTTGAAATCAAGATGGTCGGGACCATTCGAGTCGTCAAACCATTCTCCCACGATCTTGTGATAATCAAGTCCATCTCGACAACCATGAATTCAAAGTTAATGGACAAAGATTGAAGCATTACAATGGTGCCCATGTGGAACGTAACAAGGAAGTGGTCAATTTAGGAGATGCATGAGCATGCTCTCCTTTTGATATTTTTATTTTTATTTTTATTTATTTTTATTTTTGTTTTTGTCGATTATTTAATTATTTATTTTTCATTTTTTCGATTATTATTTTTATTATTTTATTATTTTGCCGATTATTAGTAGTTTTAGGATAGATTTTTTTTTTTATTCAAGTCTAAGAATCTTATTACACATCTTTATTTATTTTCTTTATTAGTTTATCTTTAATTTTAATCCTTATTTGATTTGTTTTTGAATTGTAGGAAAGGAAGTTCAAGATAAAGAAGGAATTCTAAACCAAGTAGGAAAACATCTTCAACAAGGAAACTAATGGGTTGAATCTAAGGCTTATATAAAGCCTCCAATTCATCCTAACCAAAACCCTTGTCGACAACTCCTACAAAACCCTAAACCCTTTTTTCGTTTTCCCCAAAAACCCTAATCCCACCCACCTATCAATTCTATAAAACCCATCACCCTTAACCTATTCCTACTTTCTATCTTGCAACTTTTTAGTTTCTTTTCTTTTCTTTGTTTTTACTCACAACCAAGATCATACATGGCATCCAAGATTAAACTTTTAGTTCATCCAAGTTCCTCCAAAGAACCAAGATACAAGAAGTTTGCTACACCGCGTTCAAGAAAGATTTCAATCCAAGTTTGAAAGCCGGAAGATTCATGAAGAACAAGGCTTTGAATACTCCAGATCTCAAGATTTCGGCCTTGAACCATTCATCTTCAAAAGGATTGCACATCAAAAGTGGCAAATCTTTTGCCATCAACCGAACCGGTAACATCTCATGGGTAAGAGAATTCTATGCTCACTCACCTAACCCGGATAATCCTTATGTTTTTGTTCGTGACAAGGCCATACTTATAAGTCCCGAAAACATCAACACCTTTTACGGACTTTACATTGAGAATGACGAGCATCAAGCCTTCGTTGACCAAATCAATCCCAAGCAACTCGACAAGGTGCTTCAAGAACTCACTCAACCAGGAACTCATTGGAACGACGGTAAATACAAGGGCACGGTAAATCGCCTTCGGCTAAAACCCGAAGCAAAACTATGGAATAAGTTTGTTAAAACTTCTTTAATGCCCTCCACACACAATACTACCGTTGATATACCACGTCTTTTGCTCATACATTCTATTTTGCATAATCGCATCATTAACATTGGAAAAATTATTTGCGATGAGATTTTTGTATGCAGCTCAAAAGATAAGGGTTATCTTTTCTTCCCTTGCTTAATTTCCAATCTTTGCAAGGAGATGCATGTCCCGAGTGAGTCCACCGATGAAAAAGCCCTACCCAAGTCTGGTTGGAATCAAGCACTAATCCGGAAGCTAATGGGAGAGGCACCGGGAGATTCTTCAAGGCCCCCAATTGTCACGGCAACTCATGCCGCCGCGGCAATCCCTAATGCCCAAGCACCTAACGCCAGGGCAACTCGGCCATTAATCTCGGGACACTTTGAAGCACTTTTGCACCCATTAGCAAGCCGACTAAGGCAAATTGAAGATCGGCAACTAATGTTCATGCGGTACATGAAGGAGCACAACAATGCCATCACCCAAGTCATCCTAGAAAAGTACCCGGACAATCGTGTGCCGTTCCCAATCTTTCCCGCCGAGATTCTTGCCCCGGCAACCAATGAAGCAGTCACCACGGCAACCAAGGAAACAGACGCCACGGCAACCAACCCTGACAATTCCCCGGCAACCACTGAAAAAGCCAAAGGTAAAGCACCTATGCCTGAATCAACTCCTACGGAATCATTTTCTGATTTTTCAGATTCGGATGAGTCCTCCATTGAACCAATAAAGACCGCACCAATTGAATCCTCCAAACGAAAAGCCATTGACATTGATGAAGAGGATGATGAGGACAACCCCGTACGAGGATCGATTCCACCACCGGCAACAAGAAAACAACCATCGCGTTCAAGCAAGAAAGTCAAGACGCCAACTAGAAGGAAACTAATCATCTACGATGACGAACTCTCGGAGTAAGTCCTCGTATGCATTTTTATTTTTATTGTTATTTTTCGTTATTTTTATACATGCATTGAGGACAATGCCTCACTCGAGTTTGGGGGGGATTGTTATTAGTAATTACCATGTTTAGTTACATTAATCTTAAGCATTACATTTAGGATACATAAATTGCTTGCCATGCCTTTAATTGGAACAAAAATTGCTTAGATTTGATGAATATTCAATGATGACTTTACCAATGCACTTAATTGATAGAATTTTTATTCTAGGATAACCATGAAAAAAACTTAGAATTTTACTATGATGCTAAATTTGATGAAACACTGTTGTGGTTTGATTGATTTAAGGAGTTCTAGTAAACTTAGGTTGATAATTAACTAATTGGGGGATTAGAATAAAAATTGGATGAATGCTAAAGGTGCCCGAAATTGGCTCTAGCATATGCTAAAAAAATTGATCACTAGAGGTGCCCGAAACTGGCTCTAGGAGGCGTTAAAATTTTTTTTTAACTAGAGGTGCCTGAAACCGGCTCTAGTCGATTAAATTAACTTAAGAAAACTAAAAATAAAACACTAGAGGTGCCCGAAATTGGCTCTAGTTAAAACATGTTAAAAAGAACCCAATGAAGTAATTTGAAAACCTATTGTTTGCATAGAATCCGAAAAATCAACTTGCACACAACTCCGCACACTCACAAGCATTATAGTTTGATTCCGAGTAATTCCTCGGTTTTCGAAAAATAAAAAGCCAATCATACTTTGTGCCCAGTTTGAGAGAATTGAAATCAAGTTCAAAGCTAAGTTTGGGAAAATTTGAAGTCTTGGCGGTAATAATTATGAGTTTGCATTGCTTGAGGACAAGCAATAGTTCGAGTTTGGGGGTGTGATAAGTGTTCAAAAGTACTATTTTTCTTACCCTTTTTACTCATATTATTGTTAGACTTAGGCTCATATTAGTTGCATAGTTAGCCATTCATGCATTAATCCATGTTTCCTTCAATCGTTGAGCTTGATTACATAACTTGGTGATTTTTGTGGAAATAGATGCTGCTTTGGTGTGTTTTTGTGTATGTATGTGCAGGATCACTTGCCAAAGCAATGCCGAGCTAGTTGCCAGGGCAGTGCATGAAGGAGACGCCGAGCCAGTTGCCATGGCATTTGTCGACAAAGACCAAAAGCAATATGGATGTCGAAATTCATGATTTTACAAGCCCAAGATGACATGGAGCAAGGTCCAAGCCCAAAGGAATTTGATTGCCATGCAGAGATTAAAGAAGAATTAAATTCCAAGAGGATAGGAGAAGTTCTATTAGGAATAAAATTATAATAAAGAATTATATTCTTTAAAGATAATTTAATTCCAACTCAAACTCCTCCTCAAAGAAGGACTTTGGCCTAGCCCTATAAAATATCAAGGAGATTTCGACAATTCAAGGGGAAGAAGAAGAGAAAATTTCGCTAGTCCAAGTAGGGCAAGAGGAGAGAATTTTCGACAAGCATCAAGGGCAAGGAGGATTTCGACAAGCCTCTTCCTTCATCTTTGTTCGATTGGGTTCATGCTAGGGATTAATTATCTTGTGTTTCTTTGGAACCTAGCCATGAACTAAATTTACTTGGCTATGGTTATTGTGTTTCGTGGTTGTGAGAAACTATTGGTTTTGTTTAGGTAATAAGAGTTTGCACTTTTCTATTTCAAGGTTTATTCATTCTTGGTTCCTATTATTGCTTGCAGTGAATTGGGAGAGGATCTCGTGATTTCATCCATTTATCTAATATCGGAGAGTTAGATTCAAGAAACGAATGAATATGATCTTTATGCAATCCAATGATGGTGAAGATTAATCCGGCTTAGGAATAAGTTAAGGATTTCAACGGCTAAGAGGAGCGCAAGATTGGTTGTTGTTCACCCTTGATTCACGCAGGATGTATTATCAAGGCATGCACAAGTAGCTAGAGTTTCGACTTAGGGATAAGAAGAAACCATTGAAGAACGCTCCGCCGAACCTTGAAGTTGCTGCCCGATCGCCCAAGTAGTTGCCCAACTAGTCGCCCAAGCAACCATCAATTAGTTGCCAAGGCAACCCGTTGTGCAAGTCGCCACGGCAAATCGAGTTGCCCATGCACTCTTTTACCAAGACAATCCAATCGGCTATCACACCTCAACTCACGATAACCTAGCCTATCTCTCTCAATTGAATTCATCTTTTATTTTATTTTATTGCTTTCTAGATTAGTAATTAGTTAAACTTGATAATCCTTTACTTGTGTTTTTACTTTTTACAGTGCAAGAGACTAGATTCTTGAAGTGGCACCAATCCCTGTGGAGACGATATCTTTTATACTATAACTTGCGACGTGTATACTTGCACAATTGCGTAGCACTTATTACGCGCAACAGTCAACCATGTGGAGTTGCTTGAAATTGAAACTCTAGGCATAAACTTCTAGGTAGTAAAGAATTAAAAAATAAGAAGAAAAATGAACAAAAAAATAAGAAATAAAGAAAAAAGAATAATAAAAAGCACTCATATGTTCAAAACCTGGTAATAGGCTTGTTCGGATAAGAGTGTGGGAATTTTGGGGCACTCCGCTGAAGCGATAAGGTGGCGATACACCATCTAATTCAAGGAACCTTAGCTTCATGTGTGATGGTAATATTTTCAAATTGTGACTATGCCGAGTAACTTGGAGCAATGTTGTTTGCTCCATCGTTGTCCTCAAGACAAAGGACTGTGACAAATTGATTTCCTCGAATAATGATAAAAAAAGAAAAAAAAGAGAGGGAAAAAGAAAAAAGAAGAAAACAAAAAAAAAAGAAAATGAAGAAAAAAAAAGAAAAATAAAAAGGAAGAGAAAAGAAAAGAAAAGAGAAAAAAATAAATGATAAGCACAGTTAAAACTTGCACCACCTAGAACACTATTCCTAGAGTAATATTTCTACGCTCGAGTGGTCATACAAGCCCACCCTTTTTGGGGGCAGAGCAGATAATGAGAATTGAGAAAGAGTAATATTCTGCAGCAACGCGATAATCATGAGGATGAACCGAGTCATCTAGGAAGATTTCACAGCCCTGAATTACTAAATGATTGAATCTAAGACGCTCCTGCACTTGATATCCAGAGCTCCTATTCTGTGATTCCAAAATCTTGTATGTTAATCTAAATGATACCCTTCAGTGGAATGCCAATCAACAAATTGACAAGTTAAAGCAACGAAGATTTCCATGTATTACTACAGAGATAAGACCCAGAACACAAGGTAGCAAATATTATTGGGACACCTAATCAGAATCGATCCCACAATGTATAGGATGAAGATGATGACAAGAGCATATGTGTCAGACAGCTCAAGAACAAGAAGCGGGTTTTAGCCATGATGCCTTGGTTGGTTCAAGAAAATGAAGGACGAACCAGGACGAGAATGAGAGTAAGAGGTAAATATTGAGTTTCCAAAGAATTAAAGCACAGGGATCGAGAAATGGTTCCCGTTAAGAGGCAGTCAAAAGATTGAGATTAAGTTCAAATCATAGAAGCATTTTGCTCACCCCGATGACGAAACTAACAAATACTTAGAATGTTGGGTCAAAGGAGTTGGAAGGTAGCCGAGCTCATGATCGAGTGGGGTAATGTAGAACAGAAAGAATGGTAAGAATCTCTGCACATGCATGATATAAAGTTTGTTTGTGAAGCGGGCAAAAACCCCGAAGGAGAAAGGCAAGTGCTCGTGCAGAAGAACAAGAGCGGGTACTCATTTAACAAAAATTGACAGAAATAAAGATCAAAACTGAGCATACTGCAAAAAGAAAGGAAACAGAGGAATCCGAAGAATGACTTTTCATGGTATATGATTTTAAAACGTGTCTAAAAATAGAGAAAAAGAAGAAAAAAGAAAGAAAAAGAGAGAGAGAATTATATCACGAAAGGGTTAAAAGGCATGAATCATATAAATAACTGATCAAATGGCATACTGCAACAGGAGAGAAGAAAGGGAATTTGAGAAATAACCTTCCAGGGCGTAAGACTTTAGAACAGCAAAATGATGATAAAAAAAGATAAAAAAAAGAAAAATAAGAGAAAAATAAGAAGAAAGCACGACATTCCATGCATCATATAGATAGAGGCATGTCAATTTTTGCTTGTTTCTAGATAGGTATTTGAAGAATTGTCAAAGAATTTACTAAAGAAAGGAAAGATGACGGCAACCATAGCGGCGTGAGGCCATATGTTAAATCCTTCAGGTCATCGGTAAGTTCTTTGAGTACGGTGTTAAGTCCTTCGGGCCACCATTAAGTCTTTCGAGCATGGTGATAAGTCCTTCGGGCCATCAGTAAGTCCTTCGGGCATGATGCGGTAGCCATAGTAGCGTGAGGCCATACGACGATAGCCAATGCGGCGTGAGACCAGATGTTAAATCCTTCGGGTCATCGGTAAGTCTTTCGGGCATGGTGTTAAGTCCTTCGGGCCACCATTAAGTCTTTCGAGCATGGTGATAAGTCCTTCGGGCCATCAGTAAGTCATTCAACCAGGATGTAGCAGCCTTAGTAGCGTGAGTCCAGAAAGATCAGCAACTATAGTAGCGTGAGGCCCAGATGTTAAATCTTTCGGGTCATCGGTAAGTCTTTCAGGCACGGTGTTAAGTCCTTCGGGCCACTAGTAAGTCTTTCGAGCATGGTGATAAGTCCTTCGGGCCATCATTAAGTCCTTCGTGCGTGATGCGGCAGCCTTAATAGCGTGAGTCCAGAAATATCGACAGCCATAGCGGCGTGAGGCCCATATGTTAAATCTTTTGGGTCATCGATAAGTTATTCGGGCACGATGTTAAGTTCTTCGGGCCACCATTAAGTCTTTTGAGCATGGTGATAAGTCCTTCGGGCCATCAATAAGTACTTCGGGCATGATGTGACGGCCTCAGTAGCGTAAGTTCAAAGATGTCAACAGCCTCGTAAAAAAGAGAGAGAAGAAAAAAGAAGAAAAAGAGAAAAAAGAAAAAGAAGAAAAAGAGAAAAAATGGGACAAAAAGAACAGGGAAAGAAGGAAAAAGGAAAAAGAAGAAAAAGAAAAAGAGGAAAGAAAAATCGAAGACAAATGTTATATGAAGGAGAAGCCTACATTTTCGAGGCCCCTAGTGAAAGGCTCCATATAGGAATAGCTCTAACTCTAGAATCTCAAAGAAGAAGCAAAGGTGAAGAAGTTCTATAGAGGGAGAACTTACAAGCCTGAAAATTCGGCTGAGGAAAAGCGAAGAGTTCCAGAAGAACACGTGATTTCGAAGTCGTGGGCAGGGAAGTCGGACAAAAATGAGTGCTTTTGGTATTTGCTTTGTTCTCGTTTCACAAGAACAAGCAAAGAGGGGCAATTGTAATCACTCATTTTTATCTGGTTTGTAAATAGTATGTTAATATGTTAGTATAATATTATTGCATGTATGCATACTATATTATATGTTTATTATATACGCGCTTAATGTACTAGAATGTGGGGATGTGTGCATGTATATTATATACTATGTACGGTGTATGTGTGTCACATGTCACGTATGTTTTAATAGTTTATATATGTACTAGGGTGTACTTGGTTATATTTATTTTGTGTGTATAAGATGCATGTATATATGTGCTTGTGTGTATGTGATATATATGTGGTTTGCGTGTGCATGTACTATGTATGTTTGTAGTATGTATAATGCGTGTATACTTATATTAATTAGGTGCGTGAGCAAAAATATGTATATGTGTATTTGAATGTTATATGATAAATACGTTAATTTGCATGTATGATTGTATATACATAAAATATATGTATACGTTATTATTATTATTATTACTATTACTATTGGGTTTAAATTAAAAAACAGATCTAAAATATAAAGCCCATTTATAATAATTGTCCAGTCCATATACATAATTAAAAAACCCAAAAATATTTACATAAAGGCCCAACCGGCCAGCTCGATCCCTTTAATATCTAAAACCCTAAAAACCAAGTCTGATCACCCTCATTTATCTTGCAGCCGCCGTCATCCGGGCCGTTGGATCAAGTCTTGATCCAATGGTCCAAATCAGTCCAAGATGATCTAGGTGGCGCGCGTGATGTCACTATCCAGACTGCTTGCCTTCCACTCGCGCGTGCGTAGCACGAGCGAGACCGTTCGTTCTCCCTCCGCCACGTATCGAGATTAGAGGCAGCTTTGCTCATTCCAATACCAGATCTAGGCCATTCATTTCCCATGCAATCACAGCCGTTGGATCAGATCTGATCCAACGGTCGTGAGTGAATATGGACGAAGCTATAATGCCACCATGCCACCGTACAGCCCTCCCTCAACCACCAGACATGCCAAACAAGCACAGAAAGCAGAAATGTCAGATCCAAATCAAGAGCATTTTTTACATTTATTGTAACTTGTTTGTGTAAACAAAATAAAAAATTAGAGTATGCATATATAGAAATGTAACCCACCATTGTGTACTCAGAGGGATATCATATCAGAAATATAAAAAAAACCAACAACGACCAGTTGAAAAAAAAAAGAAGAAATTTCCAGTGGTAAAACTTCTTGTTTTTCTTTCTTACATACATGCATGTAAAAATAAAAAAGAGGACAGAAGAGAAGGCTTTTTACCTGAGTGGTTCGGCTTTCTTTCACGTAATAATCTCCTCCTTGAGTGAACCGGAGTAAGATCCGGTGTTCAAAAGGGAATGGGTTTTATTTTGGGTTCCGAAACAAAGGTTTACGGTTTAAAATGAGGTTTTTAAAGTTTTTTAGGGCTCTACGATTGGTTTTGGTTGTCGGAGTTATGGTCAAGGAGGGCTCAAGACGGCCGTTATGGTCGAGCCTCGCCTGAGACCGATGCTCCGCGGCGGCTGGGGTGATTTCCAGAGGGTTTGAAGGTTTGAATTTGAGAGGAAATAGGGAGAAACGGGGAATGTTATCCTAAAGGCTAAATTTTTTTTTGGGAAAAACTGAATTCCGATCGGGTGGGTTTCTTTTATAGGATCCCAAAAATTTTTAAATGACATAATTAATCACTAAGGACTCTCGCGTTTCCAAATTTTTCAAAAATGCATCGCCCCTTGGTTTAATCGTAGCCTAGGTCCTTCTTTCTATTTAATTTCTTTCAATTCGGTCCCCAAATTAAACGAAGTCAGAATTTCAATGGTAAAATCATCGGCCTAGTCCCTCCGCGTTTTGTTTTTTTCACTTTGAGCTTGCCCCTTGGGCATATTACATAGCAAGTCCCTTCAGGTTTTGTGTAGCTTGAGATTTTTTCCTTAAATTGGGTTTTATTTCCTTTTGATTTTCGCCATTCTGTTTTATTTCATTACATTTCTGTCCCTTTTCTTGTTTTAAATATTTATATCCTTTGTTTCTTTATTTTCTTATCATGCTTGCTTTACTTTTCTGTTGTGTATATATTCGCTTTTATATATTATGTTTTTGTTGTTTTAATGTCTGTATTAATACATGTTACATCTTGCTTTCATTTTATTTGTTCATGTTGTGTACGTTTGTTTATATGTTACGTTGTAGTTTTAGTTAGCATTGTGTTTATAGGTTTGCAAGAGTTCTATGATCATTTTGCATCAAAGGTCATATATTAGTCTAGGGTAATATGTCTAGCATGTGTCATGGTAGATTTCTGTGATTCTATTGGTATGTGCTATTAATGTTATATCTCTTGTTTTGATTAACATATGCATGCTTCCTTTTTATTTAAATGGTACGTAGGTATTTACAAATAATTTACATGTTTATGTATCTTTGGTATATGTGTAATTCTCGTCATGATCATGTTAACATTTGGAAACATTTTGATATAGATATTTAGATGTGTTGTTTTTGTGTAATATTTTAGTATTTTTATTTTGCTTGCCTAGTATCATATATATGTATCATGCATATTGCATTTGTTTTTCTTATATACGTGATTAAGCATGTTATGTCTAGTTAACTCGATCTCGAAACATATTTTTTTCCTCTTTCTTTTACAGTGTTGGTGTGTATATGTTTTACTTATGTTTAGTCTTGATCCTTGTACATGTCATTTATATCTATGTTCATGCATTTTATTATTTTTGTTTAATAT
This sequence comes from Hibiscus mutabilis, assembly GCA_019671005.1. Classification (NCBI taxonomy): domain Eukaryota; kingdom Viridiplantae; phylum Streptophyta; class Magnoliopsida; order Malvales; family Malvaceae; genus Hibiscus; species Hibiscus mutabilis. The sequence goes on along the minus strand of JAGYYJ010001384.1, from coordinate 12,757 downwards.
TAGGATGTTCCTTTGTTATCATGTCATGTATATATATTGTTTGTGTTTTTATGTGTACGCATGTTAGGATTAATTACTTTAGTTCCTAAAAGCATGTTTTTTTTTTCTTGTTCATGTATTTTATTAGTGTCGTTTAATTTTGTAATCTTCTCATTTTTATGTTTTAATATCACGACAACGTAAATTATATGTTTTATGTTTTGTTTTTTAAGTTGCATTTCAGATATATTATCGTCAATGCGGTGCCCTTTTATCCGAGCGTAAACGGGGCCAGTATCAGGCGTAGTGATGGTGGTTGGGTGTTTACTCTCGGATAACGGGCCTTTAAAATTTACCCGCACTTATAACCAAATTTTAAATCAATCGTCACTTTAATCCGAAAATTTTAATATTAATAAAGCGGTAATTATTAAAGTACCAATTATGGGCGGTGTGGGGGTGCTAATCCGTAACTGACTCCCGAACCCAACAGTTTTAAGAATTTCTGGTTTTATGGTGTCCGGTCTACCTAAGTGGCCGGTGGCGACTCCATTTTTAAATAAAACACGGTTTCTTCTAAAATTTCACGAAAGACATCATTTTCAAAACGAAAAATAAAAATCACAACTTTTTTTTAGCAAGAGGAACATCGCTACAGTATCCTCTCACAAGGAGACAAACTATTAACGAATGGTCTTAGTTGTTGCTAATGGCAGGTGTCAAACTTTGCCTGCCACAACAAAAATAGGGTAGCCCACTTGATAAAGTACTTATGACCATATATGTATATAACTAGGGATGTTAGTGGGGTAGATTTTGTGTGGATTTATTTTATTTTGTATTCAATTAGGTAGTAATGGTTACAAATTTTACGGGTGGTAAGATGAGGATGCAGATAAAATTAGATTCGTTGTGGGTGGTGTGACAAGGTGTGAATATTACTTTGTACTCGTTTTATCATTACCTGCCTTGTATCATTTCCGTCCGACCTAATAGATCTTACAACATGTTATTAAAATATTTACTAAAAATATGATTGAATTTGAGATTGATCATATTAAATATATAATATTTTAAAAAAATTAGTTCGAATTATAATTAATTTTAAGGTAATTTATATTGAGTTGTCTTAAAATATCTATGAGAAGTGCAATATATATAATATTTATATTTTTTATTTATTCTTTATTGTCGCCGTCAATTTTTTTAGGTTTTTTCTTTCCCTAACCCGTAGATATGTCGTTTTTATACTTTTATTTCTTCCCATAAAATTTGGTTTATATTTAAGTAACTAGTACTTATATATTATATAGAAGGCTATTATTGTAAAAAAAAAAGTAACAGTCATATTTCTTTAATTTTTTAAATAATTTATAATTTTTTATATTGTATGCTAATATATAATTACACCCCCTTAAAACTTTATAATTTTATATATATATACTAAAATACAAAACGAAGGTCGTGAGGATTTTTAAACGAGCACCAAAAGGCCGTTATGTTATACGAAAATTATATTAATCGATAAAAAAAAGTACCACGAAAACAAACAAAAAAAGCGTCACAATGATAAATAAAAAAACGTGATACGAGAACAGAAAAACAATGTGCCACAAAATATAACTTTTTATTAAAATTTGAAAAACTCAAAAATAAGAAAAAATATAAAAAACCAATGAAATAATAAACACTAAATTGGTTAGAATATTATCAAGTTGTTCATAGATGTAATCAAACGTTTTTACTTATAGTTAGTTGATCTGTCACTTCTTACTCGGACACGAGAATTCAAACAAATTAGGCACAACCACAACTACTTGACCTAATTGTACATTAACGAAAGGGATCTAAATGATCCACCCCAAATTTGATAATTATGATAACCCCTTTAAACTTTTAAATGAAAAATAATGGTATAATACTAAAAAAATATTCCTAACATTTTATTAAATAGTTATTTTGACTTATATATTTTTTAAAATATTTTAATTTTTAATGTTTTATTTCGAGTCAAAACGACTTTATGTAAATGAAAACTGTTTATCAACTAATATTAAATGACTTGAAATGACGTGATAAACTTACATGGCAATGCACGTTAACATTGCAATGTCAAATGTGTTGACTTTAAAGAATGACACATTAATAAAAAAATATTTTTATAAAATTATATAAATAAATTCCGATGATATGTCATTCTATCAAAACATTTCAACCCGTTTATCGTCAGTTGACTGATAATTTTTACCCTCATTTGTTACTCAAAAACGAAACATTAAAAGTTAAAATACTTTAAAATATGAATAAAGACAAAAATAACTATTAGGTGAAACGTTAAGAGATTTTTTTGTATTATTTTAAAAATAGTTATGTTTGAACGTATTTAGAATTCATTCTCTCTAAAAGGCGTCGTTCAGTTTGAGATTTTGATCAAATTAAAATGGACTAATATATGTTTTGATCCTTATATTACTGTGAAATCGTCACTATGGTCCTTTTACTACTTTAACCCCTTGAACTTTTTCCATTTCTTCACTTTTATTCACATCATCGTTAACCAACAAAAATTATTGAACAAAAAATTTCATTTACACTCCTTTATATTAACAATTATATATATTTTCAAATTTTAAATATACTTTTGTGTATTTAAAAACATTTTCTTGACAAATTGCAAATAAATAAATTTTAAACCAATAATCATTTGGCATAACACATACAACGCTAAATTCTTTGAACAAGACCAAGAGTCAAATTCAGACATAAATAAAATAAAATTCTTGAGAAGGTTGTTCTTATAATGTATCTATATAATATCTGGTTCGAATTAATCAATTAATAAATTTTAAAATAATAATTATTATATTAAAAAATCTAATAATTTAAAAACACTTTTTAATCACATTTTTCAAATAATTTAAATGACCCAACCCAACTTCTGGAGCTCAAACACTAGAGACAACATAAAAGCAATAAAGTTCTTTTTTTATATCAAAATAAAAACAATAATGTTGAGTTGTTGATGTAAGGAATAATCTGTCCACATCATTTTTCCCCTTTTCCCCCAACCTTATCTTCAGTTCCACCTGCCCTTATCCTATATATGATTTATCTATTCAATTATAATGAGATAAATGTATTTAAATATAATTATTTATAATTTTAAAATATTATATTTAGTTTAGGTAGTATATTTATCATAATCAGATTAATAATCAGAATAAATTTAGAGAGGGGTTTTATATATGGAGACTCATACAATAATAAATTTACGATTTTACGTACTTTTTAAATTCATTAAAATTAAAAGGATTAATGTAATATTTGTTCTCTGCATTTAATTTTGATAAACAATTTGTTCTCGATTCTTTTTAGTTTAATTTGATCCTTGACTTTGACTCTAAGTTACAATTTGATCCTTAACATTTTGTCATGTCAAAATTGACCCATAACATTAAATATTTGAATTTTCTTTAATTAGATATTTGAATTTATATAAAATTAGAATATAAATCTTAATACTTTAGGTAATTTTTAGTTTTATATAAGAATTTAATTATTTTTTAAAATTGAAAAAATGGGCTAAATTGCATAAAAATAGGAAAATCAAAATCAGGGGTCAAACTGCATCAAAAATATGTTAGGAGCCAAATTTCACCCATACGATAAAATTTAAAATATACTATATATTTCTATAAAACAAAGCCATATGTACAAGCAAATTAAAGATAAAATTTACAACACTCTATAAAATAGTACCCTACCTATTCTTACCTTATTATTTTAATATTTTATTTATTTTTTAATAAAAAAATATTCAACATTATATTTTATTTTAATATTTTTACCGTTAAAAATTTGACGACATAATAATTATGAGAGAGACAAATACACGTGACATGCTTACTAAAAAAAAATATGTAATTAATTATCATGTTTTTTTATAATTTAGTTGATGTGACATGTTAATTAAGAGATGAAAAATAATATGATAATTTATTAAATGTAATTTTTTTATTGGTATATTGTTACTTTTTTTAAGATAAATATTATAATAAAAAGAAAAAAATAACAAATATTATTTGTTAAAAAATAGACGAAGTACTAAATCAGTGAATATAAATGGTTACTATTTATGTAAAAAAAAATACCCGTTAGTCAAAATTCCAATATTCTCAGTACTGAACCCAGAAATTCGTTGGAAAATTGAAAGAGATTCAAATAGAAAACACACTTCTTCTTACGAAAACATCATATCCCTAAATTTACACATTCAAATCCCCAAAACTTAGAAAATTACCCAGAAAACAAGAAAATTACAAAGATCCGATGAAAAAGAAAAACCTAGAAAATAGAAACCGATCGGTTTCAAGGAAGAAACCCAACCAAGGGAATCGGAGAAGCAAAAGACTGGCCCACCGTCATCATCGGAGGCGAGTCGTTCTGATTAATGGCAACGCCGATTGCTTCAGCCACGGTCAAGACGAATTCTACGGCTGATTTCATCAACTCCGCGCATATCTCCAATCTTTGAAGCACCATTTTTGCAAATCTCTTTTGGACCTTTTTCCCTTTCGTTTATGCACTTTTTGTCGGGTCTTTATCTTCTATCTCAGACTCAGCTCTTTAAGACCCATCTATTTATAAACTACAATTATGTGTATTGTCAAGTATTTTATTTATTTTTTATTTTATTAATATTTTTGTTAATTTTCGACTGATTTTTCATTTTTTTAATTTTTGTTCAGAATAAAGAACCATCTGTTTTAGATTCTTTGTTTTCGTTCATTTTATTATGTTTTTTTACGTGAAAAGAAGTATCACTTAAGTCTTATTAATTTTTTTTAATTTAAATAAAGAAAAAGAATACTTATAGTAATATTTACAAAAAAGACAAATAATTACTTAACCAAAGTATAACATTTGTAACGAACTAAACAATAACACAATATATTAAGAGACACTTACAATTCGCGTGAAGCAACGAAATTATTTCGGGCGATGGTTGCACATAAACCATCTCACCAAAGTTTTTACCACGTATTAAACGAGCCAGACCATCAGCTACACTATTTTCAGACAAAATCAGGTTTTTTTTCTTAACACGATTTTCGCTTATTTTTGTAATAATTTAATGTTCGTGTAACAGTCTTCATGTCATATAATTAAAATAATTGTTTTTCTGTTTTGTTGGCCCATATAAAAATGGATATTGACTATAAATTTTAAAATTATTCCTAGCCTATGACAAAGATCGGACCCTTAATTATTAATTAGTTAAGATGTTTTTAATTTGAAACAATAATTAAACAATTATTTTAATCCTTATAGATGTGGAGTAATCTTTAATCGCATTCATTTACCAAAAAAACAAAACAAAACAAATCGATTTCGATTAAACAAATCACATTACGTGGCACCAATAATTTTGCAAATCAACGTGTCATCCAGATGAAAATGAAATGTGGGATAAATTTATGATAAAAATAAAATATTGTTGCAAAAAATGCATCAATTGTTTACAAAAATTATTGAAAAAAAGATAATAGTATCGTGCATTTAATTAAAAACTTCTATAAATTTAGTCGGAGGAAAAAATATACATGATGCTAATTACATAACTTAGGTTGAGCTATGAGAAATTATATCATGAGTCATTCCCGTCATGTCATTCATGAGACTAACCAATAAAAACCACCATCTGATTATTTTTTCTCATGTCATATTTTTACCCAGTGAATCTCCACTCATATTTACTGTAAATCAATTTTAAAAACAGTTTTTGCCAAGTGAGGATTCACTTGGTAAAAACATGACATGAAATAAGCAATAAGATAAGTAATTTTTATTAATTGATACCAAGTGAATTTTCACTTGGTAAAAACATGACATGAAATAAATAATAAGATAAGTAATTTTTATTAATTGATCTAATGAATGGCGTGGCGAGAATGACTCATAATATAAATTTTTGTTAAACTACGAGCAAAACCCGAAAAGCAAAACAACTTAAACAATTTTATTCTTACTACTTTATTCTTTATTCCGTTTGATGCATTAATTTTTTAAATAAAAAATAACAATTAAAGATTATAATTTTTTATCAATTACTAATTGGTTTAGTAGGATAAAACATTAATTCTATTAAACAGTGTTATATTCAAATTACGACGTTATAAATAAAATAAAATAAATTAAAAAGATAGTACATATAATAAAATTTTAGATAAATAAATAAATAAATATTAATGATCATAAACAAGTATATATATTTTTTATTTATAAATCTCCCAAATTGCCGAACGACACTACAATTTTTTAAATTTCTTTGAGGATAAGAATGGAGATTTATTATGCATGTATATGATTACAAATGATTTTTAATAATTAATTGAGAATGAGTTAAAATTTCAACTCAAGTAGAGAATAAATATAATGCTTGGCCGATGTTTTTAAAGGGGTAGGGCCTAGAGGCGGATGGTGTTGGTCTAGTGGGATTTGTTCAGAGGTAAATATTCGATCGAGTTAAATAATTTTATTGAGTTAATTGAGTTAATAACATATGTTTCATGATTATTTTAAAAAAAAATTGAGTAGATTCAAGTTGTTTAAATCTCTATTCAAATTTAATTGTAAATATTTTAAAATGTTGTGATACTATTTAATTTTAATTTAAATAATTTTTTATAATCATATATTTTTTCATATGCAATATATATGTCGGACAAAGTTAAAATATTTTAAACTTGAAAATCGATCCACTAATTATTAAAAATTTGAGTTATTTGAGTCTTAATTTATAACTCAAATTTTATTTGATTTTTCAAGTCGAATTTATAAAATTATAATTTAAGTAAAATCGAACTGAAATTTCTAATTTTTTTAATCGAATTTTAATCACCTCAAAACAAAATTATTTAATTTTGACAATGAACATCCTTAAAAACATCCCAAAACAAAATTAAAGATAGATTACTCGGATTCTCGGAATAGGGAAGGCAACTTCGAGTCGTTATTCGAGGAGTAATTAAACTCAAACAATTAATTTTGAGTTATTTAATTTCTTGGTAATTTATTTGTAAATTTGAAATTCCTTATTACTTCCGCACAAATGTACAAAACAACCGTGGTTCTGGGCATGTGCAAAATGTGCGACTGTACAGGTCCCCAAAAAAGAGGGTCCCGAATAAATTATTATATGTATAATTATTTTTAAAAAAAAATTATCAACAAATCTTGATTTTAAAAAATAGGTATTTTGAAAAATTAATAAGATGAATAAGATGTGTGTCAGTATATATGGTGGCAATTGGAAGATTTATAAGATGATTCTCTTACTTTCTCATTTTCTAAAAGCTTGTATGTGCGTGCGTGCAATTTTACTTAAAAATACACTTTCAATTTTTGGTTTATAATTTTATATTTTTCGATTGGTAGCAAAAAAATTTCAAATAGGATGACATTATTTGGTGGCTCCTTGTTTCATTATGATAAATTACATGTATTGAATGACGTTAATCTCAAGTCTTATTGTAATATTTTTGAAAAAGCTTTTATGAAATATGTGTTATCCGATGTTGATGTAAATAAGTTATTTATTGAGCTGAAATTACTTAACAGAGCTTTTACCCCAAAGAAAAATAAAAGCAATGAATTTATTAAAATTTTCAAAACGTTTTAATTGTTTTTCAAATACGACAATTGCATACAGAGTTTTATTGACTAATCATATTATTGTTGCTTATGCAAAACGAAGCTTTTCAAAATTGAAGTTTGTGAACTTATACTTGCAGACAACTATGTCATAAGAAAAACTAAATAGACTTGTTTTGATGGCAACCGACACTGATTTTTTGGAAGAAATTGATATCGAAAGCATTTTAAATGATTTTGCTTCAAAATATGCAAGAATAACATCACTTTTTAAGTGAAAGTGTTAGACTTTTAGATGTTTGTAAGTCATTTTTATGTTGCTTAAGACCGTAATCCAACATTTTTTATTAATGAAACTTTATTTGATAAAAAATTATTATAAATTAAGGGCGTCATTTTATTAAATTGCACAGAGCTCCTTAAATCTTTGAATCGCCTTTGATATAAAATAAAACTAAAATTATAAGGTACATGGAGCTGAATAAAACTCGACTAAAAAAGTTAAAACCTGAGATTCACTAATTGACATAATGGCTAAGGATACTCTTTTTGCCCCATCTTGTATGGGTTCAAATCCCGACATGAGAACCTCATTATTTAATAAAAAAAGTTAAAACCTTTAATTCGACTTAAATCGTAATTTTATAAATTTAATTTAAAAATGATTTAAATTAGATTTGAGTTATACATGGTACACCCGTTTGAATTGGAATAAATTATTACCGTAACATCATAAGCATTTACAATTAGTTTTTAACATAAATTCAAACAACTCGACTAAAAAAATTTCAAATAAAATTTGAGTTAAAAATATATTCATCAACTTGACTAACTCAAAAATTGTTTTACTCGACTCAGCCGAATAGTAACCCTAGGCGTTTGGTTCGCGGATTATACCATTACCTCTGAGAATAAGATTCCCGAAATGTTACATTACCTTGTTTTGGCATGAATATAAGATGTTAGTGTTTGGTTGATGGAATATAAGATTACCAAAATGCATATTTTACCAAATTGTCCTTATGATATATTTTCTTTGTAACAAGTTAAACTTCCAATGTTAAATTGAGCATGTAACAACACAAAATGATTTAGTACATGAGTCACCGAATTCAAGTATTACACTAGTTAATTTTATTAGAAATTAAATTTTGATTCAAGATTGAAGTAAGAAACGATAGAACTACACTGTTTTTATTGATCGAACAAGTGCATATTTACAATATATTTACACCATTATAAGATCTACTTAACTACAGCTACCTAACTAACTATGGCTAACTGTAACACATTTACACCGATATAAACTTACACATGTATAAGTTATATTTAGCTACAACTAACTATAACATATTAACACTGGTATAAGTTATACTTAACTACAACTAACTATAGCTAACTATTACACATTTACACCGGTGTAAGTTTTACGTAAGTACAACTAACTAATTATAGTTAATTATAATAAATTTATACCAGTGTAAGTTCTATTTATCTACAACTAACTAACTATAACACATTTACACCGGATCAAATAATTCTAATGAGTTGTACAACAAAATATCATATCAAATTATAGACAAACTTAATAGAAAATATAAAATTATAAACTTACATTTTTTTTTGTCCAACTTACAAAATCAAAAGTAACACATCAACCATCAAAAGGAGCAACTATGTTTAGATTTACAAAAGACAATAGCCATGACATTTCAAACTTAAGCATATATGTTGGTTATTTTATATACACAAAAAATTATTGAAGTCAAAAGTTGCTTGACATAATGTCATATACTTAGTAAAGTTAAAAAAAAAAAATTGGCAACATAATCCAAAGTCAAATTGAAAAGGAGATCTACGTATCTCTAGAAGAACCAAAGTCAAAAGATTGTCGATAAGAATAACAGTCAAACTAGTTGCTTAACCACATAATCTATTTTAAATTCATTTGGCAAAGAAAAGAAGAAATTGATCTTGTGCGCATCTTTACTAATATGCTTTCCTGCTGCAAGCATTTCATCATTGAGAGACTTAATTTTCATGTTTTTTTTTGTGAAAATCAACATTTTTCGATCATTTTCTTCAGATTTTTTTTGAATAAATCAATAATTTCCTTAATTTCTTGAGCAATTTCTCGATGTGCAACACCAAACTTACCTATCTCCTTTACAAGATCAGATAACAAGTAAAATTTTATTTCAACAATTAATTTATATTTTATATTTATCTAACAATATATAAAACAATTAACAATTAAAAAATGAATCATAAATAGATTTAAATTTACACTTACCTAATAACAAGTAAAAATTTATCTTAACAATTAATTAATATTTTATGTTTATCTACTTAGAGATAAGTTTGATAATTATAACTAGTTTATATGAGTAGAACTCCTATGTAAATACTAACTTAATAGAAATTTAGTAATTTTTTTTGTTTTCATTCAGAATAATTATTGATTTCATCATTATATATTTTGTCTATTTATAGTCAATTTTTAACAGAAATAAAAGGTTTTTAATTGAAGTAAAATATTTTTTTATTCAGAATAAAAGTAACCTAAATCAAAGTGTTTTTAACCGAAGTAAAAGCAATCTACCAAAAGTCATAAATTGAAACCAAAGCAAAAGATTATTAGAAGAAACAAAGTTTTATTAATTGAAAAGAGAGATGAAGATAGAAGGAGAAAACTTATCTGGAGGAAGAGACTAGAGAAGGAAATTAAATTTTGTTTCTAACTAATAGCCGAAAGAGAAAAAAGTAAAGCCAAAAAGGAAATTTAGCCGTTGAAAAATTTAAATCTATGTCATAATTGCACATGAGACCCTCATACTTTTCCCTTTTTGCCCCAAAGCGCCTTGAAATTCAAATCCAAGACCCGCCGCCAACTTTCATTTTTCAAAATCTAAAACCCAATCTCCACCGTCCATCTTCTTATTCTCAGTCACCTGCTTTAATTTTAAATCCCATTTCCCCGTCTAAAAGGACCATTTTCTCTACAATCCCAGTAAGCGAGCAAAACAGCAGCTTACTCATTACCAAGATCTTCCCAAGATCTGGCATGAAACCCTAATTTATTTATTTATTTATTATTATCTCAAGAACAGAATTGCAGGAAATCGATTTCGTATTCTGTTTTTCAATTCCACTTTCAGGTACTCATTCTAAACTTCAGTTTCATTTTGTTTGAAATCTTGTGTTTCTTTTTGGCTTTTCATTTCGTTTGAAATCTTGCGTTTCTTTTTGCTTTTCATTTCGTTTGAAATCTTGTGTTTCTTTTTGGCTTTTACATTTCGCGTTTACATTGATTTACTAGAATGTTGAGAGATTTCAAATTCTTGAGGCGAAACACGAGCAAGAATGAGGAAGTTGAGAATGTTCCAGTAAACCCTAGAGACTTGCTAGCTTCTCAACCAAGCAATGATGGATCGAGTAGGCCTCCTCTCAACACGATTCAAGATCCAACGACAAAGCTTAAACCTGAGCAAGAAGGGAGTATTCGAAGCCGAAACGATAGGACTCCAACTAAGCCCAAATCTAAACTGCCGGATTCTACATTGCCTCTCAAAACTCCGGATAAGCATGGGTTTCCGTCGAAAATCAGGTATGGTTGGACGAAGAATGAAGCGGCTGAATCGGATTCATGTAATGGTGGGACAACAAATATGACCCCGAGGGTGAGTAGGGGAATAGGGAGAGCAACTTCGAGTTGCTATTCGGAGAGTAATTCGACACAGAGTACGCCGACAAAGAGTGTTGTCAGTAAGCCTCTGGTTTCAGCTTATAGGAACAAATTTGATGGGAATGGAGGGATGCGTGGAGGGATTTTTTCAGCATTGTACAGAGGAATGCCTAGCTCTTCTTCTTGTGGTCCGGTTACTGTTGTGAATATCGCTGAAGTTCCTCACTTCGACCTTAAGGAGGATCCCTCTTTTTGGATGGATCACAATGTACAGGTAAATCCCTCTAATAGGAACAGCTGTTGTCCTAATTGCACAAATTTATATTTCATTGTGATAATTGAGGAAAATTCTGGACTAACTTGCTAGTTTTGTTGATAATTCTTGAAACTTAGGTTCTTATTCGTGTACGGCCTCTCAATGACCTAGAGAAGAACACAAATGGATACAACAGATGCTTAAAGCAAGAGAGTTCTCATAGTATTGCTTGGATTGGGCAGCAAGAAACTAGATTCACGTTTGATCATGTGGCATGTGAAACTGTAGACCAGGTTTGCTTAAAGACAAATTAACATTTGTTTGCAGAATAGATTTTCCTTCTGTGTAATAAATTTTCTTTCTCACATATCTTCTTTTGCAGGAAATGCTGTTTAGGATGGCTGGTCTGCCGATGGTAGAAAATTGTTTATCCGGCTATAACAGCTGTATGTTTGCCTATGGCCAGGTACTTTCTTCGAAGCCTAGGTTGCAACAAACATTTTAATTCCATTCTTTACTACATTGGTTATCTTGAAATTATTGCATTTGGACGTGCAGACCGGAAGCGGAAAAACTCATACAATGCTTGGAGAGATACAAGATTTAGAAGTCAAGCCGAGTCCTCACCGGGGCATGACACCAAGGATATTTGAGTTTTTGTTTGCAAGAATTCAAGCTGTAATTGTCTGAAGCTCATGCTAGCATTTTCTGGTTTATGCAAGGTCGGAAACCATTTTTGCTTAATGATTCTCTCTATCTTTCTCATTACAGGAAGAGGAAATCCGAAGGGATGAGAAGTTAAAATACAATTGCAAGTGCTCTTTCCTTGAGATTTATAATGAGCAAATAACCGATCTTCTTGATCCCTCCGCTACCAACTTGCTTGTAAGTTTACTACTTTCTTATGTTCACCATTCATTTTTTCCCTCCAGCTCTTTTTCATTATGCAATTCTTAATTTTTAGCTGAGGGAAGATGTTAAGAAAGGAGTGTACGTGGAAAATCTTACTGAATTTGAAGTTCAGACTGTGAGCGATATTTTGAAGCTTTTATCTCAGGTGACAACCTTTATGAATTATCTGTACTTTGGATAGCAGGGAATCACTCCTCTCAGTACATTTTATTTAAATTGCGTGTATTCTTGTTTTAAACCACTGTTTTTTGTTTTGCGTAGGGTTCTTTAAA
>JAGYYJ010002513.1:0-27073 GCA_019671005.1 Hibiscus mutabilis | reverse complement strand
TAAAATGACAATTAAACCTTGTTTTGTTACAAAACGGTAACTCAGTCGTTAAGTACTTAATGTGATTGTTAAATAACTTTGTATAATAGTATATTTAGCCCTCCATATTTACAAATTCAATCAATATAGTCCCAATTAAAAAAAAATCAATAAATTTAACCCCCATAATTTACACATTCTTTCATTTTGGTCCTATTTATAATTGTCTATAATTTTTTTAGAAATTATATTACTCTTTTTTTTCATGCACCAGGTTGACAATCAAATTCCATCTGCAGCAAAATCAGGTCCATGGAGAAAGGTTAGTACAGTTTTATATATTTTCAGAACATGTTTAGAACCAAGAAATTGAGTAATAGCATCAAACATGTTTAGAACTTGTTTTTCCTTAGAAATTTCCATGATTTCAGTTTTGAAAATTAATTGGTACCATTTCTTTGTGCTCTGGGGTGATTTCTGTTGGTTCATTTGTATGAATTCTTTAGAAATCTTAAATACCGAAGTCAGTTTCATGTGTAAATTTTAATATTTAATATTATTTCCAATTATAAATAGGACCAAATTGAAAGGATGTGTAAATTACGAGGGTCGAATTTATTAAATTTTTTTCCGAAATGAGACTAAATTGATTGGATATGTAAATACGAAGGACTAAATGTGCTACTATACAAAGTTATTTAACAGTCACATTAAATACTTAACAGCTGAGTTACCATTTTGTAACAAAACACAAAGTTTGATTATCATTTTATAACATTTAAAAATTTGATTATCATTTTATTTTTTTAATAAAGTTCAGTGACCTTTTATGAACTTTACTCAAGCCTTTAATGCGATGTAACCAGAGAATGATATTTTAAGAGTTATTATTTGGTGTATTGTTAGTGTAAAAAGAATTACATAAATATGTTTATTTAAATTTTAAAATCTAAAATTTAAATTTATAACCTTAAAATTCTAAATTATGATTGTAACTCTTAAACCATAAACCATGCATTTTAAACCATAAAATTTAATTTAAAAAGATATTTCTTGTAGAGAACAAAATTTTCATTACTCATGCATCAAATACTTTCTCTTTATGTAATCACCTTTTTTTTGTTGTCCTTTAGAGTTTTGGTGAGTGGTCTCTCAGCGAGAATTTTTTGCATATACAACGCTTCAAATTCGAGACCTACTTAAATAATATCAAGCTACTTATCACTTAAACCAACCCCGTTGGTTATATGTAATCACCTTTTAAATCATCTTTGAATCTTGTTTTCTAGAAATATCCAAAGAAAAAAAACATAGATCTATGCACTCATACAGGGGAGTCGGTTCATGGGAGGAGATGTGATTTTCAATTTTTTTAACATAATAGTATTTTAGTTTTTTTAATTTAAATATTAATCAAATAAATTTTCACTCTTTCTAATTTTTATATTTAAGTATTTAAGAATAAAACAAAATTTAAATAGATTTGACCATATTGTTAAACTCCCAAAGTTTAACAGAAATGGTCAAAACTTAAGATCTAGCAATTCATATATTAAGGTTAGAAAAACAACTCATACATTACTATTTTTATATTGTATAGATGTACTTGTGTATTTTGTATTGTATATTTAATTTTTTATACTGTAAAATCATATCTGTAATCTATCTACGTAGCACCAAGACATAAAATGAAAAGCAAAAGCATGACACGGAGAGGACAAAGACAAACACAAGCCCTGATCAAACTACGGATAACGTGATAAGCTGGATCCTTCTAACAAATTTTCCAGTCTCGGCTTAAAGAAAATGAAAGGTTTATATTAGAATTTAGCAATTAGCAGAGCATAATGAGTGAGGCAGAGGCACATGGGCAATCCCCACCTCAAAGCTTTTGATTGTTCCATTCATGAAGATTATAATGGAGGGCGGGAACCTTCCTTTTCAATCCATTGGACACAGTTCTTCTTTCCTTTATAAGCCAAAACACAAATCGAAACCTTCTGCAATTATATGGCTTCGGGACAACTTTTAGTGATGGTAAAGATGTTACAAGGGAAAAGCTGCGGAAATTACCGTATCACTGCTTGCTTTTCTTATCGTTTCTTGTTCGCTTTCTGAACTCTCGTTTCTCATCGGAATACTGCTTCTTAATTAACAAATTGCACATTGCTGTTTTAACTGCGGCTGCCAAGAACACATTTTCATCGATTGAAATGCTTCCCTGCAACTTCTCGAGCAGTTTGGTTCTGCCGGGTATTTCACCATCAGCCAACACAGTCTGTTCCTGCTCCGAAGTGTTGGGACTGCTCTTCTTGAAACCGGAAATGGCTCACTCGGGACAAAGACGAAACGTCAGAACCTCGCAACTTAGAAACACCTGTTACCATCCATAATAATCCTCCGGATATACTACTGCCAAGGCTAATAGGAACGAAATTCTCCACCACCTGCCAAAATTGGAAGTTACACAGGACACAATGGTTAGCCATAGATTTCATTAAAGCTTTAAGCATACATCAGGATTCAGCATCTTTCTATTAAACTAGAAAGTTTGGATTAATTAAAACAAACATCATTATCATATTATCATAAAACATGTACATGCTTAAGTTGTGTAAAAAGCTGTGCGGGATATGTGAAATGCATGCTAGTATGACATGCACGTTAAATAATCCTTTTAGGTTTAGATTGTTGTAAAAGTTGTAGTCTCTACCTTTGTGACAGAAAGAGTCCGAGATGGAAGGTCGCAGGTCAATAACATTATTCCCCGCAGACTACATATAACAGAATGACCGTTATCAACTGAACAGGCGGACCATTGAAGGAGAATAAAAACAAGCAGATAGAATACTCTGAATCTGACCTTTGAATAGCTACTGCAATAAGGGTACATTCGGGAATTGTGCATATGTCAATAACAGTTGAACAGTTTCCTTCAGTAGCATCAGATTCAACCTGTTCCACCTTCAGTAAGGAAGTAAACGTAAAACCAAGATAAAAGGTAACGGCAAAGTTAAAAGTAGAAAAATAGTGATGAACCGTCTTTTCTTTCCCCGAAACATCATCAATAATCTCCAAAACTTTTCATAACAAGAGAGGGATACCTTTGTGCCAACTTCACAAGTATCAAGGAGGGATCCAGATATAATATCCCACATGCGAACCTGAAGAACACGACAAGTTCATTGATTTCCGAAATTCGCACCTCGAAAACTTAAAGAAGAAGACAAGAAACAACTTTGCAGGTTAAACAAATAAAATTCTCAATTCTCACAGTTGAATCACCACCTCCAGACACAAGAAT
The DNA here is from genome assembly GCA_019671005.1 of Hibiscus mutabilis. Taxonomy (NCBI): domain Eukaryota; kingdom Viridiplantae; phylum Streptophyta; class Magnoliopsida; order Malvales; family Malvaceae; genus Hibiscus; species Hibiscus mutabilis. The sequence continues at coordinate 23,790 of JAGYYJ010002513.1, read as the reverse complement.
ACCCTGCGGAGAATCCGGAGTGCTAATGAAGGCAAGGCAGGAAACAAATCTGAACACACAATTAAAATGAAAACCTACATCTTCTATTATGGAAATAGAGGATTATATATTCTCAGATAAAAAAATGGAGACTTAAGTAAACTCTGGTTACTAAAAAGGTGTTTAAACGGGTAAAAAATCAACCTACTAGAGTCCTCGACTAGGAATCAAGCAAGTTGAAGCATACTATTGCCCTTAATTCAGCACAAAATTTTCTTTGAAAATAGTACCTTTCATACGTACAATATCGAAGCAATGCAAAGGAAACATGTAATAACAAAAACTCACTCACTCCGTATGACCAAGACAAAAGCTTTGAATCTCATGAGCACCATCTAATGGCTTCTTAGGAGACACTGTAACCTGCACGTAACATTGGTGATCTATCAAGCTATCAACTATCATGGTTATACAAACTAGAAAGGTTAAGGGGCGATGGTTTACACGAATTTTGAAATCTCTGTCCGCGCTCACAATGAAACGCCCATCAGGTGAAAATTCCTGTAAGTAAGTCAATAAGTCATGATAGTAATTTGGCAACTAACAAACAAACCATGCTCGCAACAACATACATGTGCCAATTAAAAGGGAAATAATCCTTCTCGAAAGTGGGAAAAACGACCCAAAGTAGCTAATCAATTACCAGGCTAGTAATGATACTACAATAATGAGCAAGCAACGGTACTGCCTTCTTGTTAAGAGAAGCTTCGGTTCCATCGACCCCTGGGAGATCCACCACCCAAACCACTCCAAATTTGTCAGCAAAACAAACATGAAGATCATCATTGCTTATAGCAACAGCACTCACTCTCTTCTCAGAAACCCTATCACACATCATATTCATAATGTGTCACTAAAATAAAGTAAAATTTCCCCCAAAAAACTAAGTTGGGTGTTTAAGAACATACACAGTGGAAGTACAGCGCCAACAATCGGTAGACCAAACCTTGACAAGTTTATCATCTCCAGCAGATACGAATAGTTTCCCATTTGTTCCATATTTAATACATCTTATTGAATTATTATGATAAGCTCCGCCCGACTCATCCATCAAAGACATGGCACAATCGTCTCTGTCAACACCCATTTTTTTTCTTCTTTTAAACATTATTCATTTCTTTACGAAATTTTAAGCAGAAGAATGGAAGGGGATATAAAAGCTTACAGGAGATTGAAGACGCGAAGGTCCGACCCGACAGCGACTGCAACTGAGTTCTGGGTCGGGTGGACGGAAATAAGGGCTGGAGCAACCTCCGTGTCCTTGTTGCTTTGTTCAGATTCTTCCATCTGAGCATCTTCCTGTGTATTGATGTTGTCGTGTTCACACTCCGCGACCCGAGCATCCATTTTTGCTCCTTCCATTTCAAATCATTGGGCTTTTAAGTTCTTGGGGCCTTAGAGCCATAGCCCATAGAGTCATCTTTCTATGGAATTTTTTTGCTTTCATAGTTGGGTTGAAATATGAATAAATTTTAAATGAAAAATTTTGATACATATGTTTTTGTAAATTTTAATTTTCACATATTTGATAAATATAGAGGTTAAAGGTTCAGTTTAGAGTCCAAGAGTTTGTATTGTAAGATATAAGCTTGAAAAAAATTATTAAAAACGTTAGTGACGGATTTAGACTTTATATTAAATGAGTTTAAGAAAATCAAAGTTAAACGAATTAAGTGACGTCAAATGGGTTAAAATATATTTAATTTTACCCTCTACCCTCAAACTTTTCTATTTTTACAAGTATACTCTCGAACCCAAGTGGGGTCAATTGGCTCCACTAAATACAACTTAAATCCGCCCTTACACTTTCAAACATTTATGTTTTACCTCAAATATTGGCTTTATCCCTAGATTTAGGGTTTAGAGTTTATCTTTTATGATTTAGAGTGTAGTTGTGGATTTAGATTTTATAGTATAAAGAAGAGTTGTATAATTTTTTTTACACAGTTTGTGTATCAAAATATAACCTAAATTTTTATTTCGATACACATGCAATGTAGTCTAAACATAAATTTTTCTGTTTCAAGGGTTAGAGATTGAATTTAAGGATTTATGTAAATTTAAAATTTAAAAGTTTGAGGTTTAGATTTTAATTTTTAAGGCGTAAATATGTAGACTTGTATAAATTTTTTGTACACAACATGTAGAAAAAATCCTCTTAAAATATTCATTTTGATTCAACTTTATTAAGTTAAATGTATGAAATTCATAATTAGACCATTGGTTTTATAGTCAGTGATTTCGGTTTTATTTATTTATTTATTTTAAAAAACGTCAGCACAAACAAAAGGGGTCAGAGAAGAAAGTATTGGTAAGTAATTGAGGGTTAAAGAAGAGCTTATATTTGATGCATTGCCTTCCTTCAGTGGCTTCTTTTCTCATAAATCATGAAAAAAGAACCAAGAACAAAGATCAAGTGGGGAGCTAAATTCTTAGCTCAGTACAACCAAAAATTGTTCCTCCGCACTTTGTCATCGGTGCTGCCTGGCGCCATGATGGTCTATCACCGCCGATTGTCGGGATATCAACGTCGGAAACTGGTTTGATATCCCAATTAAACCGATCAGGGCCTATCAACCCTCCGATCACGAAAATTTCATCTCTTAGCCCTGCCATTGCAAACCCGATTCTCCTACGAAACTCGGAAGCAGAAATCGCCACCTTTCTCACTTCTTTTTCCTGCTTGAATATAAGTCCATGGCTCATCACGTACAGGGCTCCTTGTACAACTGCCATTGGACCCTGGAGCCAACCATAATCCTCGGCTGTCCACCCGGATGCCACATTGTCCAACACTTGCACTGTAGACAACCCCTTATGTAACACATGCATCTTTCCTCCAATAACTAATCCTGTGCATGCTGAATTGTGAGTGCGGTGGAGATCTTGTATCGGAATCCAAATATCCTTCTCGGGGTCATACATTTCTGCTTGAGATATAGATTTTCTGCAACTGGTGAAACCACCGGCAACTATGATTTTTCCATTCAAAACACAGCATGCAAACATGGCACGAGGTAAGATCATGGATGCACGTTGAGTCCACCGATGTATTATGGGATCATATGACCAGACTTCATCGGTTGCAAAGCTCCCATCTTGATCACCGGTAGATGGGTCGACATCATCACTCCCACCACCAAGCACAAACAACTTTACGCCGGTTGAGACGACACCAAAGTGAGCAAGGTGCCTGATCTTCGAGGGAAGGACAGGAAGAGTTATCCAAAGGTCACGGATAGGATCATACATCTGCCATAAATTCTCAGGGTCAGAGGCACACACGCAAAGAAGTTCCTCTGATGAGCCAACCTCTTCTCGAGCTTTAAACAGCTCAGGGCTACGAATGGCAGCTCTCCAGGAATGAGAAACAAGCTCCAACTTGGGATATAGGTAGAAGGGAACCCGTGCTAGGCACCTAAGGGCAACAGGATCCGGAAGACCTTCAATTAATCCAGACATAATAGCTAGTGTTGCAAAGACTCCTTGGTAACAAATTTCTGTTTAGTCAATCGCAACACTGGAACATGCAATCTGAAAGAGCAAATTCAAAAAATGTAAGAACCAAATCAACAGTCCAATTAAATCTTGATGAAAGAGCATACTATTTCTTTTTTCAATTTTGGGAAAGGGGACCAGCATCATTGAAAATAACACTGTTAGAGGCCATTTAGGTGTCACCAACATCGACAGAAAAGGTAGCAATCATGTCATAATAATGTGAATGCGAAACAAAAGAAAATAAACAGCAATTATGAGCCTATAATAGCAAAACCAAAATTTTCTTTAATCAAGAAAGATGCTCCAAAAGACACCCTAAGCCCTATAGGAAATCCCTATGATAGAGAAGGTTTCGGTTCCAAAGCATATTTTTGAATACCAAAGCAAACATGCAGATTGCAGATATATCATAGATGAGAAACGAAGATCGTAATGAGTAACGACTGGCAAACATATTTTTCTCATCTCCTTAGGTAGACTTATCAAACAAATGACAATGCATTGAACTCCACAAAAAAAGTCAATAACTTGTATGTTTGAACAAATTAAAGATTATGTTTACTAGCTTTAGATTGCTCAATATCAAAATTTCTAAAGCACAAACAATTTCAAAGAAGAAAGGGGCAATCATTTCCAGCAATAAAACATCGACACCAGAATCCTCACTTTACAGTACAATGACCACACATTTCCACAAATAACAAGCACATTTATAAACAAACGTGGCACCACACTCGGGATGGACCGAGGGGGTTGGAGGGGCAGTCGGCCCCTGGAAATTTGAAAATCCTGTATGATTTTCAACTTTTTTAAAGAAAATTTCTATTTATTTTCTTCGCCACCACTAAAATTTTCATAAGTTTGCCCATCCCAAATTTTATAGGTTCGTCCCTCATAAAGTACGGCGTCCGTACCCAACCACATTATTTTTTTTTGGGCTCTGAATCGATTGAATTTCACCATCACACACAAACAAAAACAATCCACTTTATCAACATGCAAATCCAAAACAAAGAAACTCGAGAAAAAATGAGAAAACAAAACTGATTTTTTTTTCAGCATACAAGGAAAAAGAAAGTTTCTCATAGAAATGACTACAAACCAACGTTCCTTCACCTTCACAAAAGAAAATCCATTTCTAATTCATCGAAAAGAAAAGGGTGTTGAATAATTTTAAAATAAAATCTAAATTCTAAGGAATTTCCAACAAATATCGGTTAAGAAATGGGCAGGTAAATAAGAAAAAGGCTTTAAATGTATATTTTCTGAAATCAAGAAAAGGAAGATACCTTACCTGAAAGCCAAGAACCCGCGAAACCAAACAATATTTGAGCTCCTTCGCCGTGAGAAAATGGAGGAAAGCAAAGGGTAGCGTGTAATTTGACTGAGAAAAGAGACGATGTGCAACAACGGAGAGAGAGAGAGAGACTTTCCACAGCTAATGAAACGCTCACTTACAAAAACGACAAAAAAAAAAAAAACACTGATGTTATTTGGGTAAATTACAAGCTCATCATTTAACTTTTTTCTCATTCCTATTTTGTTTACTAAAGTTTAATAATTTTTAATTAAATTATTTAACTTTCGAATAGCTCCTATTTTAGTTATTCTAGGATGACATGGCTTATCCTGTTGATATTTTTATATGAAATGACATATTTTTTATTTTAAATCTGACATAACATTAAAATATTAAAAAATATATCATGTCATAGGAAAAAATTAATAAAACAAGCCATGTCATCCTAGAGTGACAATAATAAGAGTAATTTAAAAGTTGAATGATTAAATTGAAAATTTTTAAACTTCAATGAAAATATGAATGCGAAGAAAGTTAATTGGTGAATAATGTAATTTACCCATGTTATTTTATATTGTATTTTGAATAAGGGGATAAAATAACTTTTAGGGCTTGAATTTGATATTTTTCTCAATTTGATTTCTAAATTTTTTACATTAGTTTTGAACTTAAAGTTTTAGTATTTTGATGACACGATATTCTAATATGGATTTATATTCAATACACTGGCGGTGGAAACTAAAAATTCCACAAGCGCCTTAGTTTTAGGTTTAGGTGTAGAGGTTTAGAATTTAGGGATAATTGTTAGAGTTTAGAGTTTAGTTTTTAGGGTAATATGGTGAGGATTTAGGTTTTAACCTATAAACCATAAATTCTAACCCTAAACCATGGATTCTAACCACAATTATAACACTCTTTTACAGGTCTGATAGGAAATCAGGTCGGAGATGTAACCAGTGAAAAATATCGAGAATGATGCAATAAAAAACTGATGCTATGTAAACAATGATCCAGTCTATGTATGCCAATATTGCCATATTTCAACAATAAGGGTCTGAATGTAATGAATTCAATGCTCATGGACTAAACTGTAAAATTTAGTAAATTAAGGTTCTTATCAAAAATCAACAGTGTCAATGTTAATTAAAGTCATACCAGACATACATGTCAAATTTCACGAAAGTCAAATTTCACGAAATTTTGAGGTCTGCAACATGCTCAATTAACCACATCAATATTTAATGTCTGTGTAATAAAAGTTATGAAATCAGTTTAAGCCAAGAACTCTAGAAGTCATACCAATACGCCTAGCCTTTATTTCAGTTAGAGATCAATATGAGTATCGATACGAAATCATTTGTATAGATACGTAAAGTCATTACAAATTTTAGTAACAAAATTCGTATCAATACGGGTCACATCGTACCGATATCAGGTTGAAGATGGAAATGGGGATCTGTACAGGTCCAATTCGAACCGATACCCCAGTAAACATGCAAAATCCAGTGATGAAATTCTATATCGATACACCGAGTGTTGTACCGGTACCCTTTGTTCACCTGGTTCAATAATGCATACCTGTACCGATACGCTCCCAACCGTATCGGTATGCCCTGACCTCTAATTCTGTAATTTGTTGGTTTTTGTACCATTTACCTAACCAAAATGCATCTAATAAATTTCTAACCAATATTAATGGTCTCCAAATAATTTTATGACAAATGTTTCATGTCCATGTCTCATTTTAACCTTTTTAGCATCATGTGATCTAGTAATGTGCATTTTGACCCTATATACAAAACCAATAAGCATCCACAAATTCAAAACATACCATATATGCAAACTTTAAACTTTCATACTCAAAACATATCTAATATGTCATTTCAACATACGTGAGCCATATGTCACCATTCTAGGAGTTCAAAGGGTATATGTACATTACAAAAAGGAGATTCGGAGGTGACTTGCAACCGGCTAACCACGATCCACTTCACGAGGCCTTTGAACCTAAAATTATATGCAATGAACTATGTTAGGCTTATATAGCCTAGTGAGGTAGTTATCGACAATAATCCAATATACAATACAATGCATATACTAGTACCAAAGCATGCTTTGTATGCAATTAATAAACATACTAAAATCAATATATTCCATATATACAATAATTAACCACATGATTAATAATTATATCCCCTGGATCATAGTAACAAATGAATACACGAATTCCACCAACATCGCCAAATCAATGACCGACATCGCCGAAGACCAATTACTCAATCATCCCTCCAACATCGCCAATAAAGGCCTTAGCCCAAAGATCATAGTCCACCAGTACGCGAGCTAAATAAATTCTATTGGCATGACAATTGTATCCAATATATACTTGTATCCAAGGTCCGATGCATATGTCAATAATATTTACAATAGTCAATACTTACCTTGTTCAATAATGTCAATGTACAATATTCATCACTTGTATAAATAATCAATGTTTAATGCTATCAAATCAATGACAATAAAAATGCTATATTGCAATTCAATTATTAATTAATGTATCAATGAACTCAAGCTTACCAATATGGTGACCAATGCTTACCACAATGATAAACAATGCAAAAGGGATGACATCTAGCTAATCCCATGACACGACTACACTCAACAATGATTCCGAAGCTATTGATGCTCTCGGATTACAATCCCTTTGCTAAGCGACTTGTTAAGTATTGGTGAATCATCTCTACCAATGAATTGAGCTAAACAGAGAATACATGGAAATTCATCAAAATTCATTTCTATCAATTCAATAGCCATAAACAATGTCTATAGCTATTTCTAACTATAAAAACACAACATATAAACTTAACAATCCATGGGAATTAGTTAGTGTTTCACTAGGTTCAATATCATGATTTCTCTATAGAAATCAATAGGAATTCAATAGGCTTACTTTAATTAATTGATAAGAACTAGCTAAGATAAAAAAACTAATAGAAAATTAAAATTTAGATGAAACTTCAATGGAGGTGATTGCTTGTTCAAGAGAAGTATTAACTTAGGTATGAGGAGAGGTAGTTGCTTAAACCCACGGTAAGTTTTCTATTCCTTCTTTCACTTTTTTTTTCCCCTTAATAATTCAATTGATATCTACAATTGAATAAACCCGATGATGAAGGAGTCTCTCCTCCAAGGTCCACGTGAGGTGGTGATTAACCACTTAAGGGGTTAATTACTTAATTAGTTCCCTGATTATCCATTCTTCTTATTTTGTCTATCTAAAGCTTAATTTTTTCATTTTAGTCACCATACAATGTTCCCTAAGCTTTTCAATGTTTTCAATGTGGTCCAATGTCAATAACAATATCTAACTATTCGTCAATACATGTGAAATTGACCACATGGTCAATGGTCAATGTTCTCTACGACTCATCAAAATTTAAATTTCTGGTCACCGACATCTGGTTTTTAACTAGGTCGGTTTTAGGGGTGCTATAACAATCCCTAAATTATAAACCTCTAAACCTAAACTCCTAAACTTTACACCCTAAAATAAATCTCCAAACCCTAAAATTAAGATGCTTATGGAAATTTTTAATTTCTACTACTAGTGTATGAAACAATTACCATTCTAATATTATATCACATGTCAAAATTTCATAGCGTTCCAGTTGAATGAAATAAAAATTTAAAAATTGTTAAATTCAAGCGTTATTATAAATTAAATAATAAAGATCAAGTTAGAAAAAAGTATCAAACTTATACACTAAAAAAATTTTGCCTGCAAAGACAATGTTTTGGTTTTGGATTTTTGGATTTCTTTTGAGGGAAAAAAAAGACAAAACACACTGTGTGGGGTATAACAAACATTTGATACTTCAAGCATAGTACTCATTGTAAGAAAAGAAAAAAAACACATTTTTTGAGACATCCAAATATACATTACCAAATACGAGTAGAACATACAATTTATAATAGAAAGTACCTAACAACTTAGGTTTGGTGGAAAACGTTCCCAAGTATTTTATATTAGGTTAGTTCATTTTGCAGGGTGAATAAAATATTTTATGATTACATTTAATTTATTAAAATGTGACCTTAATTTTAAATATTAAATATTTTATTAATTTGTTTGCATGCACGATAGGTCGATTTTTGAATAAAAAACGAGTCTAACAGAACTCAAAATCTATAAAGTACGTCATTTTACTTTTCTCATGTGTTGTACAATTAGTCCAGAACTAATGTTTTTGCTATTCTCTTGGAAACATTTAACTCGACTTATTTTGGGCTCTTCCATTTTTTGAAACCATGTGTGGTCGCTCTTAGTACGTCTGTCCATAAACACCACTATTCACTTAGTAAATCGAGTTTGAATTTATTTAAAAAAATATCATACTTAATAAATAAATGTCAATTGAATCTGAATTTAATATAAGAACAATCATACTTCTTTTACTTTTGTCAATTTTTAAAAGGATCATATATACCTTTTGTTCATAAAATCCATCTTAGAAATGGCCAATACAAAGTAAAGTAATAGAAGTACAATACTTGGGAGATTCCTGTGGCAAATTTACGCCAAAAGCAAGCAACGATCATCAAAATTATTTAGGATAAAGTACACAAATGATCACTAAATTATCTCAAAAAATACAAAATGGTTACCAAACTTTTAAAAGTTATATAATGTGCATTGAACTTTAGTTTTTGTTAAAAATAGTCACTGAGTCGTTAACTGGGTGACAAGACAGTTACGAAAATTTATACTAACATCACATTTAATCCTCAATATTTACATATTTAATCAATTTAGCCATCAATAATGAGAGCTAAATTAAGACTGAGTTGATTGAATGTGTAAATATAGAGGATTATATGTGTTATTATTGAAATTTTGCAACTGTCACACCATTAACTTAACGATAGTTAACGGTTCAGCGATCATTTTGTAACAAAAACTAAAGTTTAATGTCCATTATATAACTTTTGAAAGTTTGATAACTATTTTTATTTTTAGGATAATTTTGTGACCATTTGTGTACTTTATCCAATTATTTATTACTTTAATTGGCATACATTAATTCGGCTGGTACAAGCCGAAGTGGATGGCTCCGCACTCGGGAAATCGGGTAAAGCAAGAGCTGGAACGACCATAAGAGACCATACCGAAGCTTGGATTACCGGATGTTACCGACTTATATCTTGTACAACTGTCTAAATAAACAGAGTGGTCCATGAATTATTTATGAACCGCTTGTATAATGTTCGTTTATTAAATTAAATAATTGAGTAGTAAAATTTTTATATTTATTTAATAAACGAGCAAACACGAACAAATGTGTGTTCAGTTCGTTTATGTTCATGAACAAACTTATTTACTGGCTTGTTTATAAGCTCGTTTATTGACTCATTTATAAGCTCGTTTATTCGATTCTTTTTTTCCTTTTATTTTTTACATTTTAAATATTGGTAAAGGTAGAAACTAAATTGAACACAAGGTGAACTTTTGAGTTTAGATTGTGAAGCTTAAGGAGCTCAAGGACTAGCGGCATAATTTTACCATTTTGGTGAACATATAAACGAACATGTTGCCAACATATAATTGAACATGTTCACGAACACTAAACAAACAAACACAAACACCTTAAAAAATAAACAAAAGAACATGAACATGAACATGATATAAAAAATTTAAACAAACATGAACCGAATATGAATACCTTTAAGAATAAACAAACGAAGATAAACATATCTTTATTCGTTCAAGCTTAATTCATTTACACCCCTACGTGCAAGTAGTGTTCTAGTTAAAACTACTCCATGCCTAGGCCGAGAATTGAACTCTCGATCGCTGGTTAAGGTAAGAGAGACTCTTATCATCTCACCAGGCTTGACCCTAGGACAATGCAATAAGGGCGCTTGCTCGAGGCCCACCTCTCAGGAAAGTTATATATTTGTAATTTTTTTCAATTATATTTGTTGTTAAGAGTCCATTTTTTTTATTAATTATCATTAGGGGTCTATTTTTTAATATTTATTAATAAATGTTTAATTTTTTTCTAATATTTGTTATTAGAGGTCTACATTTAAAATTCAATTTTTTTTTCTAATACTTGCTATTAGGGTCCCGATTTTTTCAAAATTTTTTATTATGAGTCTATTTTTAAAATTTAATTTTTTTTCTAATACTTGTTATTAGGGGACCATTTTTTTCCAATATTTATGATTAGTGTATACTCTTAAATTTTATTTTTTAATACTTGTTATTAGAGGCCCAATTTTTTCTAATATTTATTATTAAAGGTCTACTCTTAAAATTCAAAAATTTTCTGATACTTATTATTAGGGGCCCTCTTTTTTCCCAATATTTATTATTATGGGCATACTCTTAAAATTTATTTATTTTTCAATAATTGTTATTAGGGGCTCAATTTTTCAATACATGTTATTATGGATCTACTTTTATTTTTTCATTACTTGCTATTAGGGACATGGATTTAAATAGCGGTATGCAACCACAACAACGACCGTTATATGACGGTAGCGGTACTATCTGAAACCGCAACACCTGCAACCGTTATGTCCATAATAGTATATGTTATTAAAAAATTTCACAATCACAATACTTGCAATGACTGAAATAGCATATGTAATATTCGCAACTACGATAAATGTTATATAACAGTAAATACAACCGTAACTACAATTTACATTTCTAATTTAAAACTCATTTTTTAAATTCGCACTGGGTCACAAGTCCGGCTCCATAGTTATTTATCTCAATAATTTAATAACACATCCAAGATCAAAGAAGAGTCGGTGGTATTTGTTCCATAGGCGGCGGCGGCAGCGGCAGCAGCAGCTGTGCTTTATATTGTTAACCAACTTTTCCTACTTCAGAACAGATTCTTTGCTACTCTCTCTATTTTATTAAGGTTGTGACTTGTGAGTTGCACTCCAATAAAGAATCCATATTTATGATGAATCAGAAACCAAAGCCTGATTTAAACCTACCTCGTACTATACTTCATCAGGTACGCTTATTGAATTCATAAGGATTCAATTTTGATCCTTTTAAGCATGCGGACTAAATCATAAATTTCATTCAAGTATAGGGGCTGACGACATCCTTTAGCCGATAATTTGAATAGTTAAATTTGAGTAAACTGTTAGGAAAATGAAGAATTCATCATCATCATCATGGAACTTGTAAGTTCTGTATACCTGAAGGAATGCTCGCCCTGGGCATCGATGATGTAGCCGGTGCGTCCGGTGTCTGTTCTGAACTACCAGCTGTTGGACTTACAGCAGAGCTCACTGGGGCAGCTGCCGGACGCCAATGGTAAACAATCAAATTTAACTTTTCTCAAGGTATTTTATTTAATATTTCTTGAGGAATATGGCTTATATGTTTAATTGGCCTTACCGTTACAGCTGCTAACTGGTGCTGTTTGCACATTTTAACTTTTCTCAAGGTATTTTATTTAATATTTCTTGAGGAATATGGCTTATATGTTTAATTGGCCTTACCGTTACAGCTGCTAACTGGTGCTGTTTGCACATTACAAGCTCCAGGGAGTGACAGAGCTTTAGTCTGGTTAATGGTAATACCCAATGACGACCCCCCACCATTGAGCGCCGAGCAGACACTGAGGCTGCGATTGAACTACCCTAGAAAGCTGAGAGCAACAACTTGACGCCGGGGTTGTCGAGTTTCCCTTGGTGCGCCGCGACTGAAATGCGGTTAAATCACAAAGCATGGTCACAAAAACCAGGGCTAGACCCAACTAGCCATTTTGTAGGTTCAATATGTAGCAGTGGCGGAGCTAGTTGTTCGTGGCACTGAAAATGATTAACAAAGAGATGGAATTGTGTCTTCCCCAAAGGGAATGGTTAACAAAGAGCTTGTCTGATTTGTACTCAATGGAGCGTTAATGCTATAAAGGCATCATAATTTGTTCATATGTTGCGAGAAGCCGTGAGCTTATAAATGTATGCAGGCAAATCCCATTTCGTTATTTGGATTAGTTGAGCTAATAATTTGAAAGAAACAATTAAGGAAACCGGGATTGAGAGGGTCGTTCACTAAGTTCTCATTAAACAATTCAAACAAAAGTAGTACAACAAGAATCATCTCAACAAAAACAAGGGATAAATCATAAAACATCAGCAACTATATAACAGCCAACAATGCCCTGCAAGCAACTCTATAACTCAGAATCTGGCCACGGTAGCAATGAAGAGAAGGGAGATAATAGAATGAAGGAAGGCTTTCGCTACACTTGCATCGGATGATCCCCCATTGATCGATGGGACGGATTTCGATCCTGTTACTGCATATTTATGAAGCACTAGCATGAAAAATATGTCCCTTAATCATATAATAAGGTATAATTAACTTTTGTTTCCTTGGTCAGTATAGATGATGATCAGAACAGTTCAAATGCGTACCTGTAGGAATGTCCAATGCTGACGGTGTAATGGCACCACCATCAGGCGTTTCATCAGAAGAATCCGACGGTGAACCAGCCAGAGACGCAGCTGGTGGTGTTGCAGATGTTCCACCTGGGAAAATTTAATTCAATGCATCTCTCTCTCTCTCTCTCTCTCTCTCTATATATATATATATATATATATAGTTGGTAAGCAGATAAGCATAAAGAAAAAGTTAATCAAGCTTACCATTGTTGCACTGCCTAATTGATGGAGTGTGAACCTGACAAGTACCAGGGAGTTGCAGTGCAAGAGTTTGGTTTATAGTAATCCCCAATGAAGCCCCACCGTTAAGCACTGTGCAAAGACATTGCGGTGACGATTGAAAACGGCTTCAGCTGCGAGCAGCACGAAGATGATGGGGTGGTCGAATTTCCGGTAATATAATTTAGGCATGGGGATAGGCTGGTAAGTGCTGTAGTGCAGCTTTGAGCATTGGCTCCTGCCCATAGCATTCCCATCAGGACCAGAATTAGACCCATTTGAAATCCTCTTGAAGCCATTTCCTTGTGTTACAATTCTTGTCTGCCTATAGAAACAGGAAAGTCAAGTTGTTTGTTTGGATTAGGAGACTTGGGGTTTACTTGTCTGAGTGTTATATAATGGTGCCTTTGAGGAAACTGATAAAATGGATTGGTTATATTCGGATGACCAACTCATTAATTATTTAGAAGTAGAACCAACTAACCAATCTGGTAACCAAAAGAAAACGACAACCATGGCCCATAAAAAATGGTAACAATACATAAACCTGTGTTTTGTACCATACTAAGAAGATGCAAACTGGGTCCACTTTCAAACTGGGAAGAAAGGAGGAAGCAGCCATGGCTGCTAAAATCAATCTCGATCTAGTCGTTCATGAACATAACAAAAAGCAAGGAAAAAATAATGGAAACTCCAATAGTTGCAACTAACAAGGCTAAAAACCTACCTCGAACTGCTTGTGGTTTGATCATATCTTAAAAGAAGTTAGTTAAAGTAGTTGAACTCCAGAAACCTACTTCAAAACTGCCTATTTATTGCTTGAACCCTCTCAAGGACTTACCAATCCACTCATTACAATTTCATTGACAAAAGTAATGGAAGGTTTCAAGGTCCTCCAATTCATTGCAATATTATCGACTCTTTCAATCGTTTCGGTTAATGGCCAAACCTCTACAGCCTGCACGACCTCAATGATCTCCACTTTCACCCGTGCCTAAGTTTTATCACCGGAAGCATTGGGAATGGCTCATCGTCACCGACTCAAGGCTGTTGCGGTTCGTTGAAGTCGCTTATAAGCAGCAGCATGGATTGTGCTTGTCTTGTTTTTACTGCAAATATACCTCTTCAACTGCCCATAAACAGAACACTGGCACTTAGTCTCCCCCGAGCTTGTAACATGGGTGGTGTACCAGTGCAGTGCAAAGGTGCAGCCATTGTTTCTCATGCTTTTATATATTATACTTCAGTTAACTTCTCTTGGTTTTATATTATAACCACACCATTTCTTGCGATTTTGCAGTTTCTGGAACTCCTTTACCAGCTCCAGGTAACTTGCCACGCAAGAAATTAAACAAGTTTTGGATTTAGACAATTTAAATTAGCATTAACTGATCCGAAGAACACTTTTGACAGGCCCTGTTCCCTTTCTGCTTCCTCCAACTTTGCCACCTACAGCCGCATCTCCCTTAAGCTCTGGAGGTAATCTCTAATGAATCTGCATCAGCATTTTGATTATGATCGTAACACAATGTTGCGGTTCGAGGAGCAATTACATGAAACCGTGGATTTCGTGTCTTAAAAAAAAAGTATTGTTGTTGTTGACAGCTTCCAAAGCTTCATCACCAGAATCTGATACTCCCTTGGACCTGGCACCTGCATCGCCACCCGAAGAAGACGAAGAACCGGAAGCTCCCTTGGCAACATTAAATCCAAGGATTAGGCCAATAATACAGCCCTCGGCATCGAGCCGGTCTTATGTTTCCCCTCCGTTGGTACACACACTATTGATTGTAGCTACAATTTTCAAGTTCATTTGAATCCAAATTGTGTTCTTTGTATTTGTTGTTTGAAAGTCCCTCTATATAATTGGCTTTGAATTTCACATTCATTTGTATCTTCTGTATTGGATAAAATGAATAAGATTAGTTATTCTCAACAAAAATTTCATAAACTAATGAAATATAATGATTTTTTCGACCAAAATACAAAAATTAAGAAATAGTATTTTTTATATGAAATTATCAAAACACCCTCATTTTTTATATTTTTCAACATAGGTTTAAAATAGACATTTTAATTTCCAACAACATTTTTTCGCAACGATATCAAACATCAGTGGCACAGTCACATGTAAATTAGTGGGGTCAATTGACCCCACTTGATTTGTTTTGGTATGGGATTTTCGAAGAGTTAAATAAGGTTTTCAATGAGTTAGTATAGAATTTTTCATAGGAAATATTAGAATTGACCCTACTTGATTTGTTGGAGTATGGGGTCAACAATATTTATATTGTAGTGGTATGAGAATCCTCGTACTTCATACTCTACTTTGAACCACTATATAAAAATCCCAGCTCCGCCACTGTCAAACATTTAAATTGATAAATCACATTTGTTCACGACTTTTTTACAATATTAAAAGAACATTTCCAAGTAATAATTTTCAATACTACAACAATAAAAATACTAAGCCTTTAATTTCAAATTATAGCCATTTTTCATGTTGGCATCTAAAATTACTAAAGTGAGTAAAAACCTTGCTACCAAAGTACCTAAAAAATATAGTTTGAGGACTAGATTGAGTATTAACCTTTTTTAATTACATTTTAAATGGAAAAAAGGAAAACAGAGCCGGGCTCTTTTGGAAAAGCCCAAAGCTGAAACCAAACTGGTTGGGACTCGGATATTGAAATTCCAATTCCCAACCCGACACAAACCCGATAATCCATATTAGGGTATAAGCCAAAACCCTAAATCCTGGGTAGAAGGAGACGATCCAGATCTTCCAAATCATTGGCAAAAGCTCGGTGTTTAGCTCTCTAAGGTACTCTCTAGCCTTCCTTTTTTTCAGTTAGTTTTTTTTTTCTCATTTTGTTGTTCTGAATTTCTGAAGATTTTGGGTTGGAGATTAAAATGGGTTGGAAAGCAGCTGAGAAGCTTATTAGGCACTGGAAAATTCTTAGGGGTGACAATGTAAGCATCTTATTTTAAATTTCCATTTCCGTTTTTTTAATTTAAGTTCAATTCGAAACCAATTATATGTTTCATTTTCCCTTTTGTAATGGATTGACAGGTAATGATAATTAGGGGCAAAGATAAAGGTGAATCTGGCATTATCAAACGCGTTATTCGTTCTCAGAATCGTGTAATTGTTGAAGGAAAAAATCTGGTCAGACTCTTCAAAATTTAAGATACAATTCTTGCTCTTTTATTAGGAAGGATTGCTCTCTCTTTTTTTTTTAATTCCACTATTTTACAGGTGAAAAAGCACATTAAGCAAGGTCCAGGTCATGAAGGTGGTATATTTACAGTCGAGGCTCCGCTTCATGCCTCAAATGTTCAAGTTCTTGATCCTGTTACTGGGTATTGGCTTTGATTATGGTTGTACATTTTTAAAGTATTTAAAACAAATAAGAGCATTTTTTTACTGATTGTATTGATGTGGGAAGCCTTGCAAGGTTGGAGTTAAATATCTCGAAGATGGAACTAAGGTGAGAGTATCTAGAGGTATAGGAGCTTCGGGGTCTATAATTCCTCGCCCTGAGATCTTGAAGATAAGGACAACACCAAGACCTACAGCTGGTATTGCTCTTCCCCAATTTATGTGGAATATTGTCCTTTTTCTTTTACCCTTTATGCAACTATATGTATTATATATGGCTAGAAGTCTGGCCTTAATATAGAAAACATTATATGAATTCAAAAGTCAGCTTGTTGCCTTTAAGATAGTCAAGATGCCGTATCAATAGGTGGGGAATTGTGAAACATATTGAGTTGGTTTTCAGTTCAGTGATCTGTGAAGTGGTATCGGAGGATGATAACTTAGAAGCTTGGCACAAAAGGTCCCTAGGCGCGAGGCGAAGGCGCTCGCCTTACATAGGCGAGGCGCCCTTTTTTCCCTAAAAATTTATAAATTAAAAAAATAGCATTTTTTGTACTTAAAAACATGATAGTTATATTATAGATGCTAAAAGATAAAAATATTTTCTACTTAAATTTGTACTTGAGTCTCAAATTAAACAAATTTAGACAATTAAAGTATCAAACATTAAAGGACTAATACATCCAATAGCATAGTTCAAACATAGTTCAAACATAGTTCAAAGTTCAAAGTTCAAATATAAATAAGCAACATGCACAAAGTCTCACTTAGACAATTATCACGTAAATATTAAAGGACTAATACATCATTACTCCAAATCATCACCATCCTCACAATATTCATCTCCATCAAGTCTATAATCTCCATCTTCACCAATATCCTCTTCTATCTCATCATCATCATGCACTAGGACTTGATGAGTTGATTTTGGAGTAGAGGTTGCAGAACTAGTAGCTACATTTTTTCCTTTAACAAATGCAGAGGAAGGATTCCTTGATGCTCTAGTCAAATAGATAGGATCATGGGCTCCGACAGCTCTACCAACCTGATTCCATGTCAGATCATCACCATCAAACACAAAGTCATCTTCATTATCAAAAGAATTATTCTCCATTCTCCCAACTAACCATTCATCACTTTCATCAATGTCCTCGAAAAGAATAGGATCGGTGTCTTTCAATTGGAATCGACGTCTCAATGCACGATTGTATTTTACAAAAACCAAATCGTTCAATTGATCTTGTGCCAATCTATTTCTCCTCTTTGTATGAAGCTGCAAGAAGTACAAATTATATAGATTATTAAGCAATTAAAGATTAATAATTTATTATGATATAAAAGAAAGAATATAGGAAGGAAGTTTCTTACAAGCTGAAAAACACCCCAATTTTTCTCGCAACTAGTAGCACTACAAGTTAGACTAAGAATTCTTATAGCAAACTTTTGGAGGTTGGGAGTTGAAGATCCAAAGGAAGACCACCACTCCGCTATCGTATCAAAAAACAAAAGCAAAATATTGTAAGGTTAAATTATAAATTTTAAGGACTTTTAAATATAAAATTATATTATAATTTACAACTTGTATAGTTGTATTGTAACTTTTAATACCTGGAGATCTTGTCTTCCTTTGCCTAATGGCCACTGGTCTGCCGAAAAGGCCACTAGCATCTCGGTATATCTCTATGCAATGATCTTGTCTTCAATTTCACTATTCGGATTGAACTTTGCAATGCAATCATGTAAACCATTTATAATTTCTCCACAAGATGCTCTATCGGGATCATCATAATAGAATTCTGGGTTCAAAAAATAACCAGCTGCATGCAAAGGTTGGTGAAGTTGACAATTCCATCTTCTATCAATATACTCAAAAGTTTTGTTGTACTCCTCTTCCTTCATTGAAAAACTCTTAGAAATAGCTTCTTTAGCCATATCCATGGCTTCATAAATGTATCCCATAGGTGGCTTCTTCTCACCACCAACTATTCTAAGAACTTTAACAAGAAGTCCCGTTAACTTGAGAGCATAAAGTACGTTCCTCCAAAAAGTATCTTGCAAAAGATAAGTTGCAATTTTTTTTCCTCCCGCTTCTTTTGGCCATTTGGATTCATTCCATTCTTGAGAAGTAACCATCTTCCTCAAGTTATTCTTTTGTTTATGAAATTGAGCAAGAGTGATGAAAAATGTTGCAAATCTTGTGATTGCCGGTCTATGCAAATTCTTTTGATTTGTGAACTTCCTCATCATGTTCACAAGAGAGACGTGGCTATATATATAGCATTCATGAATATGCACTTCTTTAGGACATTCTTGACTTTCGGAAGTTTTCCAGTATCCTTCAACATCAGATCAATACAATGTGCCGCGCAAGGAGTCCAATAAAGTTGAGGTCTCTTTACTTGTAGCAATTTTCCTACAAATAATAAAATAACACATCAAATTAGAACATTTGAATAATTTTAAAAAATAAAGAAAAAGAAATAATTAAAAAAACTTGTATTTCGTACCGGCTTTGACGTAATTAGAAGCATTATCCGTCACTACTTGGATCACATTTTTCTCTCTCACAAGTTCCACATCAAGCATCCGACATAACGAGTCGGCATCCTTCACAATTTCTGAAACATCCACGGATTTAATGAATACGGATCCTTTTGGAGAGTTGACAAGAAAATTCACAATATCTTTTTGCGCAACCGAATCACGCCACCCATCCGATAAAATTGAGCAACCCTTTTGTGCCCACTCTTTTTTGTGATCCTCCATTACGTTTTGAGTATTCTCAACTTCTTTCTTAAGTAGAGGAACTTTAAGCTCATGGAAGCTAGGCACTTTCAAACCGGGACCATATTGTCCAATAGCTTCGCACATTTCTTTGAAGCTAGGGTAACTTGCCGCATTAAAAGCAATCTCGGCATCGTAAAAAAATCTAGCAATTTTGCTACAAGTGTTCTCCCTCAATTGCTTATCACAAGCTGCATGCACACTCCCCTCTTTGTGTGGATTAGCTTTAGGAGCGACAAACAAGTCCATTGGACCCGACTCTTGGTTTTTTAGGTAAAGGTATTCCACTCCTTTGACTTGAGTTGCCCTTATCCCCACCTGAGTTTAGTATTTTAAGTTCTTCCTCATCATGATCATCAACATCATAGGAAAAATTTTGAGGTACCATTAAATTTGTAGCCTTTGCCTCTTCCTTTTTCAACATAAAAGCCTTCACTTCCTCCTTAACATGTTCAGGACATTGAGGATACTCGAAAATCCTCCAACCAAGTGTTGTTTCATCCGATATGCTTCCCCCTTAGTAATTTTACCACAAAAATTACAAAGAAAGTTATTTCTATTCGAAGGGTCTGGCTTTCCATATTTCCTTGCCGGATCTAAAGGGATTGATGATCCACCAGATCCAGTTGAACTTGATCCCACATTCATTATTTAAATTTTAAACAACCTGAAAATCAAATAATAATCAAATAATAACTAAACCAACAATAATATATAATTTAAGGTTGTAAATAATGATAGGTGCTGTGCACAAAGACCAAGGTGCTAGAAAACAAATATGGTGCTATTTGCAAATTCGTAATTAACTTGATCTATATTTGCAGGTTGAAGGAAACAAACTTGGCATTGACAACATTATACTCGTTAGAGTCTACAATTTTCAAAAGAGAATTAGAGTTAGCAGGGCAACATGGAAAGCCCTCGTGGACTAAACTACTCTTAAGCGATGAAAACTTGCTTTGCTCAAAATTCCGGTACTGTTGGTTTTAGCTTAAGAGGATTTCTATAATGTGCTAGAAAACAAATAATAAAAGAATAACATTCAAAATGTAAGCATGAAGTCGAGAGAAAAGGTAATGATAATTTGAATAAAATGAGAAGATTCGAAGCCCACAGCAAATTAAAAAAAAAAAAGCTGTAAGTAAAACCAAGTTTAAGACAAAACAGAGCTCATGCAGTTGTAAAAGGGATGTCGGTGGTTGCACTTGCCGGCGACGGTGGATGGGCTTGAAGGCTGGCTGGAATTTGGGGGGGGGGGGGGCAGAGCAATTTGGGGGGAGGCATAAAAGTGATATCGTGAAATTTGGGGGAGAAATTAGGTTATATTCTGATTAAAAAAATAAAAACACGTGCTTTTTTTTAACAACACGCCTCAGTGCAAGAGGCGTCTCCTCGCGCGCATCGTGCCTCCAGGAAAAGCTTTCAGAGGCGCGCGCCTCTTGTGTACCGCTTCGCCTCAGACCCTAGATGCGCTTGTATGGACGCCTCTTAACAATTCTAGAAAGGGTAATAAATTGAGAATTGAAACTAGGAACTATGATATATAACCTAAAAAGTAGTTCTTCAAGGAACTATATAGCTTTTTGGCATTTGCAATAGTACGTAGTTACTCTTAACAATTCTAGAAAGGGTAATAGATTGAGAATTGAAACTACGAACTATGATATATGGCACTAAGTTTGTAAATATTCTTGTACATGCATGTGTGGTTGGTTACCTTATATCTTTTGTAATTAGATTGCGATTTAAGGAACCAGAACTCGATGAGCTGTTCTTTATCTTGTTGTGTATACTGTTATCATTTTATGCTCATTGAATTTCAGTAAAACCAGTGTTTTCAAGTTCAGATGTAGTCAATGGTTGAGGGGAGAAATTTTATCAAATCACTTGGGGGGAGTTTTTTGACATTGAGTTTAATTCCCTCTTTGTAATTAATACTTAAAGGCATATAGTAAATGTTGCAAACGGATGGGGTAATATATCAAAGACGGTGAAGAGTTGCAATTGGTGTGTTTATGCTTTCTGCTGTGTTTGGTTTGATCATGCTATCTTCCCTTTAAGGTTTCAGGTGCATTTGCACTTTTTAACATCATTAATTAACAGCTTCTGCTCACAAGCATTTAAAGGTTTTTTGTACAGCACAATGATGTAAATTTACCATACAAAATATACTCCGCGGTGCTCACTTTCTGCATTCAACTTATATTGTGTGTAATGTTTGCAGCTGGTCCTAAGGATACTACGATGGATCTTGTGTTGGAGAAGACATATGATCCTAAGATCGGGAAGGGAATGCCTGACCTTTAAAGAATCTCGATCACTCTCATCGGAGGCATCAAACACACAAAGCAAAGAGGCTATAGAGTTGTATGGTCTATGGATCAAGGGCATTTGCCTATCATCAATAATACTCTTATCAGGGTTTGCAATTAGCGTTCAATGTGGTTGGTAGATGTTGCAATGAAATCTTTTGGATTGTATTTTAACGTTCAAGGTTAAACTCTTTACCAATAGAGCATGAATATTTATGGTGCCTTGTTTTCCTTCATTAAGGTACCAGTCATCAATGTCTTCCATGTGTGCTCTATAATGTAATCAGATTCTATTGGCTTCAAAGTTGCTAACCGGCTGGTGAGCCTAATTTTCATGCAAAAAATCACCTTCTAATTTTATTCACAAATTTAACCATTAGTATTTGTATTTAAACTAAAAAAGAAAAAAATTATACTAAAAATATGAAATTCTTTTAAAATATTAGCAGCACCTTCAACCATTAACCAAGACGTACGCCCACGTGAAGGCTCCACTCTCAAGACATTAGGATGTCATTCGACGACTCGCTCCATTCTGAGCGCCAACTCAAATCGCCACCAAACAAATTTCGAACAAAATTCTCTTCTCTTTTGGGTATCAATATCTTTTAGAAAAAAGGAAAAAAATCACAAATTTCTCCATATTTTCGTACCGTGCAAGCCCTACACCACGCGGCGTTTCAGCGTTTACTTGTCATGACACGTACAATGGACACCCGTCTTCATGCATGCATGCACTTTGCCCCTATATAAAATGCCAATGTTCATCTTCAATCTCAGCAACAACAACCGACGCTGGACAAAATGTCTGCCAAAACGAAGCTTTCTCTAGTTATTTTAATCCTGTCTGTCGCGTTTCTGTTTTCAGGCTTAGCCTTTGCTAAGCAAGACCCAGAGCTGAAACAATGCTCCCACCAATGCCGAGTCCAGCAACAATTCGACGAGGAACAGAAAGAAAAGTGTGTAAGTAAATGTGAAGAATACCACCGAGAGAAAAAAGAAAGAGAGCGTGAAAAAGAACATGAATTTGATCCTGACCGGAAACTGAGAGAGTGCCAGAGCCGGTGCATGGGACAAGGACAGGGGGAGGCGCGGCAGCTGTGTCGCTTCCGATGCCAACAGAGATTGGAGAGAGAGCACGACGGAAGATGGGAGGAGGAAGGCAAGAAACAGAGAAAGGAACACGAAGAACAAAAAGAACAAGAGCCCAATCCGTATGTGTTTGAAGATCGGCATTTCTCTACCGCAATCAAGACCGAGAAAGGAAGAGTTGATCTTCTCGCCAAATTCACACACAACTCGGATGTTCTCCGTGGCATCGAGAATTATCGACTGGCCCTACTTGTCGCTAATCCGAAGGCGTTCGTAGTCCCAAACCATTTTGATGCTGATGCTATCTTTGTTGTCACTCAAGGTTATATAATCTTTCTTTTCAACATTGTGTCATGTAAAAAAAAAACTTTGTATTTTAACTGAATACTGCATTCTATTCATGAAACAGGACGGGGAAGAATCTCAATGATCCATGAAGATAAGAGACGAAGCTTCAACATCGAAACAGGAGACATCATCAGGGTTCGTGCTGGGACTCCTCTCTATTTGATCAACAGAGATGAGCACGAGAAGCTGTTCGTCGTCAAGTTATTGCAACCCGTCAACCGTCCAGACCATTACGAGGTATTTTACGGTGCTGGCGGTGGAAAACCGGAATCGTTCTACGAAACATTTAGCATTGAGATCCTTGAAGCCGCTCTCAAGGTAGAGTCTTAATTCAA
>JAGYYJ010001342.1:0-26830 GCA_019671005.1 Hibiscus mutabilis | reverse complement strand
AACAGATTGAATGGTTTAGGTAATGCTCAATGTTCACGTTTATGTGATCCACTAATTATGCATGCATCCCGAGTTTCTTACTTACTCAAGATTTAGGGATCACTATAGCATGTTGTTTCTGTATTTTTTTAATTTAATTACTAGTGCATAAAATAATGGGAAAAAAATTGATACACAAATTTTTTAAATTTAAGATTTAGGTTGTAAGGTTTATAATTTAGGATTTAAGGCTAGCATTTAGTTTAATGTTTATGATTTCGAGTCAAAATTTAAAGTTTATGATTTTGAGTCAGAATTTAGAGTTTATAATTTTGGGTTCTAGGATTAGTTATTTAGAATTTAAGTTTTATAATTAAGAAAAGTTGTGTAATTTTTTTACAAATATTGTGTATCAAAATATTTTTCTTACTCTCACGTATGCATACTAAGTTCATATTGATATGCTTTTGAATGCAAACTTTGACGAAGAATAGTAATGTTGTCAAAAAACTGAAGTGGGGTTTTTATATTCCAAATTTGACCATCATAGAGGGACTACAACCACAATTTGACCAAAAGAACACGATAAAATAATAATAAACTAAAAATTTTGATTAGAAAAAGGGGTTTTAAATTTCCGAATATATTTCTCAACCATCTATATAATTTATAGTATTTGAGAAAGACAATGTTACACTGATTATCATCCATCCAATAGCCATGAATTAGTGTAAAAATTATTAAATTTTATACAGTGCAAGTGGATCCTAACCTATAATATATATATATTACATAAATAACTAAAGATTTATCAACAGTATGAATGGTGTGGTTTAATATTACAAAAGGGCAAAAAGAATTCACCAATGCGCTTCAACTCTATTGTCATCTTCAGCTGTAAGTATACTTTTGAACTGTTAGCAGTAAATATATGGATAATCTTTGCTTATAATCAACGTCGATAAATATTAGACTCCCTCGAACGAGAAAACAAAAACCTTTGGGACTGAACCTTAAGTGTGACTTGCAGATGCCCTTGCTCTGGCGACAGATCTCGCGTAAAGTTCCTCATATTGTGATGCTGAAGACTCCCAGCTGAAATCTATATTCATGACCTTTCGGACAAGTTGTTGCCAACTCTCGTTGTCGGATTTGTACAGATTAAATGCACGCTCCATCGCACCGTCTAGTCCCTATCAGTTTTTCCACATCATGATGGAGTACGATTGAGAGACAGATAAGTTGTAACAAAATGTGAAACAGCAACATCCAACAGAAAAAGAGGGTGATGCGTGATGCTAGAATAATTAAAACTAATTAATGAACTCCAAATGCTGGTTAATTGCATCTCGACAATAACGGAATTATGATTACCTGTTCATCAGCAGTCATAAATGTAAAACCATTTCGATATTGGTAAGGTATTGTGTCGTCATCAACATCGAAAACGCTACAGAAAATAATGATAGGAATAAGATTAGGATTTTTCAGACAAGTAACTTCATGTTAGAGAATTGCCATCGATAATTAAGGTAAAGTAGTTCACCTGTCATTTAGACCACCAGTTTTTCTTACAATCGGAACAGAGCCATATCTCATTGCTATCATCTGGTACGAGAACAGGAAAGGGAAACTTAAACTGGGGCTTGGATGTAATACGGTCAATGGTAACAGGCATAAATAAACATGATTCAGTCTAGTTTTCCATTCAACAAGATTACTAAACAGGGATGGAATTATGGGAGGGACGGAACCAGAAAAAGTTGTGTGCGATGGCCCCTCCCATCTCCAACGTGGTTCCATCACTGTTACTAAAGCTGAAGTTTGAACCATACCTGTGTAAGACCACAAGGCTCAAAAATAGATGGAATTATGAACATGTCAGATGCCGCATAAATGTAACGAGAAAGTGTCTCGTCATATTTTAATATTAAACGGATGTGTTCGTGATTTTGAAATTGGTTCGCAATACCCTCAAACTCCCTCTGCAAAAGAATCAATATAAAAATACATAAAGAAACACTCTCTACTTAACGGTGTCAATAATAGATTGGAACAGGAAATCGATCTCACTTAAAATAAAACAAGGACCATCTTTGTTCGATGCATGAAAGGAGCTTTTAATGCTCTTAGTACGATCCCGTGTGTAGTATTTATAAATCATTAATCAGCACCTCCATTTTAATACATATTATTGTAAAAGTATGGTGCATATAAAACAATACCCGGACAAAATAAAGGAATGCGGACAAAATTGCTTCAGTCTTTTCCTGATTAAAGAATGCATGCTATAATCCACTATAAGTAATTCCTATTGACTACAACAAATGGAACCCTTGAAACCCATCCAGGTTCAACGTAACGGTGACACAGGTCTATGAACTATATGCCTTTTTCATTCATGGACTCATTTAGCTTCTAAAAGATTTAAAAGCGGAAATGAAAGTATTTTCCTTCGATATTGGTCAACAATAACAGATTTGCTACCATCATATGTATTACAGAACTTTTCACGAAGATAATTTAAAGAAACTTTAATAGAATAAAAGGATATGATGGCAGAATTAACCTTCACAAGGAAGAAAAAAAGAAACTAATTTGTTCAATTTAAAAATGAGATCCTAATTTACTTGTCTATCATTACATTCACATAGACAAAAACAACAGTAGCGATTTACCTGAATGTGAGAAACTGGACTTGAACCAAGAAGCACAAACTGACCCCCTATCTCCAATGTCCGATAAATGGCATGTCTAATTAGATGCACGCCCTTTTGTGGTACCAATCTCGTAATGCAGCCCACCTATTTTATAAATAAAAGACCGAAGTTAGAATTCATGAGTTACATTAACTAATAAAGAGTCAGTCAACAAATAAAAACAAACTCCTTTGATGCAATTTCATCAGAAACAAAAAGTGACCGGGTATTCACAGCATAGGCTCAAAAGTTTGTGTAGAGAAAATTTAAAACATCTCAGTATGTTAATAGAACTCAATAACTCCTAATAGGAAGAGTTGGATAGCTTCTAATCAGTTGAGGATACGATGGTCATTTCAAATAATCTTATTCAAGTTACTGCAAAATATTGTATTCCACAAATAAAACCATATGAGTTTCAAATTAGCATATATCCTCTAAAACATACTAGCAGTATAATTTGCTATGAACCAGACTAGATACCTTAGCTTTCCATGAAAAATAGGGTTAAAACAAAAGGAGTGCTAGAGAAGATTTTGCACCAAAAGCTTACAAATAAAAAGACTTAAGAAATAAAATTACCAGTGGCGTACAATCATCAGCAGAAGAAAGCCCCAGAAGCCTTCTCATGGAATCTTTATTTTCTTCTTTTCCTTGAAGATCATTAGTGCTATACTGTACTTTGAGAAACATATCGGTGGTGGGATTCCAAGATTCGGTATCGATTCCATTTAAGATTCCCAAGAACTTATTTGAGTAAAAATTAAGTGTTGAATGGAGGCCTCTTCCTCCCTTTAAAGAAAAAAAAAGGAATATGATTTGTAGTTAACCTCAAAACTAGAAAAGCAGACCAAGTTGTTCACTGAAAAGGTACAAAATATTCATACCTCAGCAGTTCGAACCTCTTGTCCATAAGTAGGTGAAACAGTTGTCACTATGTTAGAGAACACAATTGCACCCTGAAAATAAGGGAAATTAGAATAAGAGTAGAAATAAATTTTATACGTTAAAAAACTACATATATTTGTAATAGACAAAACAGTGATTGCAGCACCTTAATAGGATTGACCCTATCATGTGCCGAGTTATCCTGCATTCTATCAGGTCTGTTTAGCTGGTGGACATCCAGACCACATGATGCCAATTCTGAAGCAGGTGCAGTCCCTTGGTACTCAAAATTGTGGCAAGTAAAACATATTCGAGCCGAATTCAGACCTTTTGGAGCATACAAGTCCCAATAAAGTGGTGCCTAAGAAAGTAATGAGAAAAACTTCAGTGCGACAGAACAAATCCAGTGCCAAAAGAAACATGAGGCTGAATGTCATACAACAAAAGCCGTCTGCCAATCATGGCAGTGAATTATGTCTGGTTTCTTTCCAGCTTGAAGAAGCAACTCAAGTGCTGCACGACTGAAAAATGAAAAACGTTTGAAATCATCTTGCTCTCCGTAATATTGGCCTCTCCAAAAGAACCTGTTGGGATGATGTGGCTCAATAAAATAGACAGGAAGACCTGTGAATTAAATACCACGTTCAGAGTGCAAAGCTAATAGCATGGCATGCAAGTGGAAGAGAAAGGAAAATAATTTTCACCTTCAACAGTACCAGTCCAAACTTTATTTCGGAATAGTTTACCATCAAAATATGAGTGCACCGTTGCATCTAAGGCCTGTTCAAAAAATTAAAATCATCATAATCATACATTGACCTATGATAATTAGTACTCGTCAAATCTCCCCTACGCTAACATACCCTTAAATCACGAATTCGGTCATATTGCATACAATCGTATTTTGGAAGAACAATCTCCACAAGGTGTCCTCTCTTCTGTAATGCTTTACCAAGACCAGTCACAACATCTCCCAAACCACCAACCTGATCAAAAATAATTAAATTAAAAATATATAATTGTAGAAACAATTAAAAAAAGAAAGAAACAAAATTATTAATCCTCCAAACAAACATGTAAAAATATGACAGAAGAATAACGTTAGAGTTAAAAAAAACAAACCAATTATTGGATACCCATTTTATAATATAAGATAATTGGAGATTACTTTCTTAAACGGATAAAAAACCAAATATAACAAAGAACAAGATATCATTACCATGAAAAATAGATTTTATTATTCACTGATCAAAGGGTGAATCAGTAACAAAAAAGGAAAAGATAATGCAAAATAAAATAAAATCACCACTGGACTTGCATAAATGATAGAACAGTAAGCTATGCAGCCATGTAGGTTGCAGTTCTATCCATTATGATTAATAATAACCCACTAATATAGTAAGCAGGAATTCATACCAATCATTACAGCAGCAAATATAATCATAGGAGAATGCACTGGTGAACATGAAAAAAAAACACACAGGACAAGGAAAAGAACAGCTGCAAGCAAGCATAATAAGGACAAGATCACAGAACATCTGAAATGCAAAATGTGAAAATGTTCCTCTAACTTATATATTAGCATGCGATTTTCAATGCGGATGCAACATAAGAAATGGAGGTGGATTAAGTGTTCCAAGTTGAAAAAAGAAAACAATAAAAAGGATTGGACATCTTATAATGTACATGCATTAACAATTACCCAATAGAGAAGCAAAAATTAGGGGCTAAGACTTACTTTAGCAACTGGTGCCATCTCAGCAGCTATATGAATGATATGCAACCCGGGACTAAAGATCAACAAAATAGAAAAGTTATAAGTTTTTATTCCTTTTTAAAAAAAACAGAAGTAATGCCGTAAAACTGACTGGTTAAAGATCAGTACCTAGGTTGTGATGATGTCAACCAGAGAAATGTAGATATAACTTCATCCTCCGTCTTTTCTTTGCATGCCGCATACGCATCACAAATGCGTCGATCCCTCTTCCACACCATTTCTCTCAACAGCACTGAATCATTGTTTGATAATTTCTTCTCAAGTGCCCAACCATCAATAGTAAGCAATAAACGGCTCCAAAATTCCCAAGGCATATCATCAACTGGTCCATCTAGTGTCCCTTCCTTGCTTTCTTCTTTCAAACTATTAAGGGTGTTCTGAAATTCCTTTATAGATTCTTGATATAATTGGACATATGAATATATCTCTTGATCAGACTTTTGAAGACGCTCCTCTAGCAGTTTTATCTTCTGCTGCATAAGTTCATTATATTGTTGGATTTTCTCAGATGAGACCTTAAAGACATTAGCCGCTTCAAGAGATTCTTCCAATTTATCAACTTTCTTTCGAAGATCCTGGTTTTGCTGTAACACTAAAAAGGCTTGATCAGCCTGTTTAGTTGCCTTATCCAGCAAGCGTTGTAAATTTTCTACCTTTTCCCATAGGTCCTTGCACTCAACCTTTAGAGTAGAAATATTTGAAGACTCTTGCTGAGAAACTGACAATTTAGACTCCAACTCCTTCATAGTGGACTCTAGAAAAGAGCGTTCATTTTCCAATGTTACCATGCGTTCATCAGTGTTCTTCAAATTGCTAAGCATTGACTTAAGCGCTTGGATGTCATCTTTTAGGGCTAGATTCTCAGTTCTCAATGAATCAACCTCCTTTCTAAGAGAATGACCATCACGCGCTAAAAGTGCTTCCTCATTAGACATTTTGTTTTGATTCTCATACAATTCGAGCTCACTTTTCCCAGAACCACTCCTATTAATCAACGCATTTCGCAACTTCTCTAACTGACCTTCAAGTTGTTCTGTGTGTACCTTTTCTTCAGAAGCAACTTTAATCTGTGCATCAGCTTCAGCCAATCTCATTTCCAAACTGTTAATTTCACTTTGCAATGTCTCCTTCTCACTGAGAATCTTATGAAGATCTTCTAGTGCATGAACCCGAGCTTGATTGAGAAGAAGGATATCTACATATTTAGAAACATTCATACATACACAATCATTAGCACATATATCCCCTTAATAAAAATTAGGATTCCAAAATGACTACTATATAAAAATAAATTCAAGAAGTCTCAACAGCAATGAATTGTACTTCTCTCTGCAGTTTTTATCATGGCTATGAGGTCCTCTGGTTGAACACCTGAGAGCTGCTCTCCGTTTATGGCCTGCAAAACAGAATGGCTTATCAGTATTTTTTAAACCTTGAGTTAAAATTTTTCCTCTGAAGAAAACAGAAGCAGGTGACTATGTATATGTAATAGTTCCAAGACGATATATCCATAAATCTAACCTAAAAGGGAATTAACATTATAAAAAATGCCTGACCATTAACCAGAGAATGTAACAACAACGAATTTGAAACACTTCTTGGACAGTAAGATTATGATACATCTGAACTGCCCAAAAGAAACATCCATAATGGCGATTTTTCTATTTAGAAAGTTCATCAAAATCCTAATTAACAAACTTCGAAAAAAATTTAATTGTTCCGTATGCTGCCTCGATTCTGGCATTGATTTGCCACCATTGAGGACACAATTACAATAATCGCTGGAACACAAAAATTAAGCAATGGCAAATTTATTCTTCCCACTTCATCATTCTTGGAAATGCTCACAAAGATAAACAAATCAAATTAAAATATCTATATATCATATATGGAAAAGAGAAAGAAACAGCAGCAAACAACATAATCTGCATCCAGATTAACTACAAGCTAATCAGTAAATTGAAGTACCAGAGCTTTTGTTAGAGCCATCTGTTCATCAGCATGCTCTACATCTCTGTTAGCCAAAACAGCAGAGGCAGATAATGTGCTGGAACTCTTTTCATCGATATGCTCCACGTCAACCCTAGAGTTAACATCGTCTTCAAAAGTTTTCCCATGATTAACAATATGCTCCATATCTCCATTACTAGGAACAGAATGTTCAGGTTCGGATTCATCATCGCTATTCGGCCGCAACTTTGCTCTTGTACGAATCCACTCAAAAGGATGTTTCCTCCCTTGTTGTATTTTATAATGTGAACTGCATATATATGTACATCAATACGAGCATCAAAACAAGGTGATCATATATCAGTAGCATCACATCAAATATCACAATTCATCTTCAAGTTATTGACAACATATTTATAAGATGTAAAAATTGACATTGAGTTGTTCATGAAACAGCAGATTATCACGACATTATTTCTCAAGCTCGTTTACTAACATAATTACACAAACATTTTCTTTCTTTATTGGCATTTAAAGAAAAAAAAAAACTAATCATGCGACACTTATAATATGCATTGGGAAATCAAATTCTAGCGAGGAATGTCTACTTTTTGCTAAATTAAGGCCAAAAAAGCTTCTCTTCAATCAAAAAATTCTCAGAAACAAATTCAACAGCTAAAAACAAAACCGATCATTTTCAAATTAAGAAATTAAAACAAAAAAAGACATGATATGGAAACAAAAGAAAAGTACCTGAGGTTCCGGTGCTGTATTTTACAGGAAACTGGAAGTAAGCGACGAGAAGGCAAGAACAATAGCCTCGGATTCAAATTCTTCTTCCGACTATCAACATCGTTATTGCTATTACTTTTATTCAAACCGCTAAGTCCATAGCTGAAAAAGCAAACCGAGCACTTCGCAGCCATTATTTTTTCCATTAAATTCCTAGTTTTGTTTGGGACGCGAGAAAATGAGAGGAAAAAGTTCAAAATTTAAATAATTGAAAGAATAACCGTTTTCTTAGGATCAACGTCAAGTTGATTTCTCGAACTGGAATCTTAGCACAATTTAAAAAAAATGGAAAAATAAATAATTAAAATAATAATATTTGAAAATGCTGCGATTATATCTGACGAGTGGACTATGGGGAGTCTTCTCGTTGAATCTGAATCGGACGGACGATGATTATATCTGACGATAATTATAAATTATGTGCTGATTTTAGTTTCGGTGTGAGCGTTTTTAGACACTAATCCGAATCAGACGGCCGAGGATTGTGGGTATCCACTGTTTCTTTTCTTGTTTATGATGTGATGAATGGTGATGGGATGTGTTAGCACGGGAAGTTTTGGTGTGAGTGAATGATATTACTTTCCTTTGCGTGCGGCATTTATAAAGCTTGGAACTTTTTTGGAGAAAATGACGGGATTTACATTCATTAATTAAACATGAATTTTAATTTGGAATTTGAGGAAAACAATGAACGATGCTTAAAATAATGGCTTAATAGACAATTTGGCCCATAAAATATGACCTGATTCCTATTCTGACCCTTAAGTTTTTTTTTGTAATTTGACGTTTAAAGTTTTGTTCCGTCAACATTTTAGCCCCTCCATGAGGGGCTAAAATATCCGAAATTTTTGAGAAGACAATTTAACGATCTGTATCCGATTCGAAATTTTCGAACATCTGATCCAAATTAATCATTTTTTCATATTGGATATTCGAATATCTGAATATCCCAAACTTATGACTTGATTTAATTATTATTTTTAATTTGGCAGTCCTATCCATGAAAATTTTAGGTTTTCAAATATAACAATCAACAAATTATTGAATATAACAAGATTTGTATCCAGAAAAATTCTACAACGCTCGACGAGCATCGATAAGCACTATTAATTTAATTTATAAAGATTTAAAATCTAAATGACTCACAGTATAATTCAAAGTTATTTAAAAATCAAAAGGTAAATTGATTAAAATACATTTTTTATTTTTTATTTTCTTTTAAACATAATTAGATCACAAAACCTTCATTTTTTTCTTTGAAATTCTATCCCCGACGCTAGCCGCCACTGTCGGCCACATTCGCACTGCCCGCAGCCGTACCTCCGTGGCCGCCGTTGAGCCCTGCCGCTATTCCCAACATTTCTTGCAAGAAGGTAATTTATCCTCAATTCCCTCATTCGAGTCTTAAATAAATTTAATTCGATTTAGTGTTTTGGCCGACAATCATCGCCGTCACCGGCCACTCGCCAGTATCCCCGTCCAGTTGGCCACCCAATTCCAGCATCCCCCTTAACCGATATCCTCAATTCCTAAATCCCCTAATCCCTTAATATCCAAACCCTAACCACCAACCTAACCCTAATTTTTGAAATTAAGCCAATGTAAAACTCTAATTCCCAACTTGAGTACCATAATTCCTATATTAGAACCCCAATTATCGGAATAAAACCCTAAATCCCATGTCAGATTTCAAATTCCTTATTTGCAATCTGGCTTCCGTATCGGTACGGTGTTTAATGTGTACCAATACGTGGGTCTAAGCTACTGGTATTGAATGCATACCAATATGAAAAATGGCTACTGGAATTTAATTTCAAACAGAGTGTACCGGTACGATAGGACACCCGTACCGGTACGCTATATTTGATTCTTCAATTTTTTTGGTTTAAGTTCGATTTATATTTTCTAAAGTTGTAATTTTTAAATTTTATGTTAAGTTCAATTCTCTTGTCATTTACCATTGTAATAATGTTTCTTTTCTTTAATTTTGTTAAATTACAGATTTTTTCGAGATGGTTGATAATGAAGATACCAAAATTCAAACTACATAGTTGGCGTGTTATAATCAGGATGAAGATAACCATAATCAGGATAAAGATCGTTACAATAATGACCCAGATTGTGAAATTTATACTGAATAAGAACAAACTGATTATCTTGTTGGCGATGACAAACATATAGATGATGAGAAAACCCTTGACTACTTCATTAACGAAAGCATATGGGACAAGATTGGAAAACAATTAAAAGATTACGATGAGAATGATATGAGCATGTTGAAGTGGAAGACTTTAGATGATTGGATTGAATTTTATTATACGTATGCAAAAGTGGATTAATTTTCTAAACAGAAAACGTCAAAATGGTGAACACATAGTTGCAAAGAAAATGGTGTGCCGTAAGGAGAGATATAGAGAAGAATGGTGGATTAACTTTCCAAACAGAAAACGTGAACCAAGACCGACCAGCAGAGTTGGATGTGGAGCATTTATTAGATTCAAATTGGATGAACAATATCAATATTGGAAAGTTGTTAAATTCCACGTAGAACATAACCATGAAATGGTTCAACCAACACAAGTTGCTTATATCAGGTATGTAATTCATCAATAAGTAAATTGTTACATACTAACTTCTAGCTTATATATATATATACATATATTGTTTTTAATGATTTATTTTGTAGGTCATTCCAGAAAATTAGTCAGTTAAACGAAATTAAGATTAAGAGCATGCACCACTCTGGAATTACTCCAAGTAAGATGATGCAAAATTTCGTGAACGAAATTGGTTCAATTGATAATGTTGGTTTTCTACCGAATGATTTGTACAACTATCTATATAGAATTAAACGAGAAGAACTGCAAGATGATGATGCTGAAACGGTGATGGCGTATTTATATGGAAAGCAAGAATATGATCCTTTCTTTTTTGTGAGGCACACAAGGGATGAATTCAGACACTTAGAGAAGTTGTTCTAGTGTGATGGTATATCACGCACTAACTATAAAGAATCCAGTCATGTACTCGCATTTGATACGACTTACAAGTGCAAAGCATACAACAAGCCATTTGTTGTTTTGGTTGGTGTCAATCATCATCAAAACACAGTGTCATTTGGATGTGCATTGGTTGTGAATGAGAAAGAGGATACCTATGTGCGGGTATTACAACAACTGATTGAAGCGGGAGATGGCAACAAATCACTTACTGTTATTACTGATAGAGATTAGGCAATGGAAAATGCCATTTCTCAAGTACTACCCGGGGCAAAACATAGATTGTGTTTATGACATATCATGAGGAATGTGCAATATCATGCCGAACACAATTTTCTTGATGGGTTTTTTAGATGCGCTGACAAGTGTAGAACGCCATCAGATTTTGTTATGATATTTGTTTTGATATAATAATTGAAAAATTGTTTTAAACTAAATTGAAAAGATTTCAAAAATGATTTTAAGTCCAAACAACTTGAAAATATGTTTGATGGATTTTATAAGGTTTTGGAATGATTTAAAATGTCATTCAAGTAGCCAAATCGGAGTTTTTCAAGTAACCGTACCAATACAGTATTCCCCGTACCGATACACCTTAGAGTTTCAGCTATAGTCTATTTGAAACTACCAAAACCCATACCGATACAAGGCTTTCCCATATCGATACAGAGAGGATCTTTTCAATACGCCTCTTAGCGTTTTGATACGCCTACATGAAAAAATCCCTAACAGCCAAAAACCCCAACAGCTATTTTCCCAACAGTCTTTTAAACTGCAGGGTATATCGATACGCGTTTACGCGTATCGGTACACATCATCTAAAAAGAATCCAACGGCTAGTTTTGAAGAAGGGCATACCGATACGGCTACCCGCGTACCAATACGAACAGCTTCAGAACTGTAATTATTACGAGAAATAAAAGCCCCAACGGTCTCCAACAGATAGAAGCTCAATTGGGAGTATAAAGGGACCTCCAAACATTTATAGAAGACTAATGATCCACAAGTCAACAACATTGTGATGAAAATTTGTCTTAGTGCTTAATTTCTCATTCTTTGTATAGACTACACTTGTTGAGCTAAAATATCAATGTATGCTCAAATGTATTGAGATTTGGGTGAGAGCTTAAGAGTGCAAACAATCACCTTTTAGGGGGATTTCTAGTTTGCTAAGTTTTCTCTTGTTAGAGAGTGTTCCCAAAGCTCGGTTTGTGAGCTTTGGATGCTAGACTTGGTGAGTGAGTCTAGGTTGTAAATGGTTGCCTCCTTAGCCTGGAAAAGAGGAAGAATTCTTAGTGAGTTGGTTGAAATCCTTAGTAGGAAGCTAAGGTAGTGGATGTAGAGCTTGGTTAGAAGCTCGAACCACTCTAAATTTTGTGTCTAATTTTTTTCTATATTTTGCTTCCACCACCATCACCCAAATTACATCTTCTCCGCCACTTAGCAAGCAATTCGGTTGTGATAATCGAGCCCAACAATTGGTATCAGAGCGAGGCTCAATTTGAGAGGACTTATATCTTATTGAGGCAATCCCAGCAAGCTCGACTAACAAACAATCAACCGAAGCTATGGCGCAATCCATTGACCAACCACCATTCTTTGAAGGGACCAACTACTCCTATTGGAAGAATAAGATGATGTATTTCATGAGAGCCAAGGATTATCATCTTTGGGACATTGTTGAAGACGGTTCTTTCGTGCCGCAATGAAGCAATGCATAATGGAGTGTGTATGATCGCAAGAAGATTGAGCTAAATTGCAAGGCTTTACACATTCTCTTTTGTGCTTTTAGTCCGAACATCTACGCAAAAATGTCTTCTCATGAGATTGCCAAGAAAGTATGGGACAAGCTTGAAGTCACATACGAGGGAACCAACGACATAAAGGAGACCAAGATCGACATTCTTAACCTTGAGTATGAGAACTTCAATATGGACTCGAATGAAGACATCAAGAGGATGTTCGACCGTTTCTCCACAATCGTCAATCAACTCAAAGGTCTTGGAGATGAGATTTCGAAAGACAAACTCGTTCGGAAGTTGATATACTCACTTCTCGAATCACGAGAGTCCGAAAAGACGGCCATTGTAGAAGCAAATAACTTGAAGGAGCTCTAGCTTGATCAGCTTGTGGGATCTTTACTCACCCATGAGATGATGTTTTAACCCTTGAAGAAGGGGAAGAAGATCAAAGAGTAAGGCATTGATGTGAATGTCATTGTTCTTCCAACCTCCACATGCCAACATGTAGATTCAAGTGAAGAGGAAAGTAAAGATGAAGAGGTGGCCAAGCTCTTCAACAAATTCATCCGATTCATGAAGAAAGAAAAGGAAGAACTAAGACAAGAACAAAGGATGAAGAAGAAGGGGCCAAGATCTTCAAGCCATAAAAAGAAGCTTATATGGCTACTTGGAGTGATGACAACTTCACCAAAGATGAACAAGCCAACCTTTGTCTTATGGCCATCGAAAAAGATTCAAGGGTAACTTCTAATTCATCTACTTCTAGTTCATATTCTTTTGATGAATTACAAGATGCCTATGATGATTTGGTTTTAGAATTTAAAAATCACATTTTGAAAAACAAAAAAGTGATTTTAAATTTGAAAATTCAAAATGATTTGATTTTTAAAACCAAAACTGAACTTGAAGCAAAACTCAATGAGTTTGAGCAAAAGTGTATAGATTTACAAAATTTGCTTCATAAAGTTCAAGAAGAAAAAAATTTGATTTTCAAAGAGCTTGAAAAGAAAACCAATTTTGGAAAATCAATTTTTTACCAAAGACAATCTAGTGCCCCCTATATTTTTGAATGGAAAATGTTTTAGAAGTATTGGGTCCCAAAATGACTAATTACTTCAACTAAAAAGGATAAAATTTAAAAATGGATTCCTAAGGGGACTAAACTTTGTGCTACTAACATTTATGGATCCAAAGCAATTTGGATACCAAAAATTACTTGATTGTCTTATTTTAGGTGTGATGGAGAGTGATCAATAAAGTACAACATTGAGGGGGAGCTCCATAAACACAAAGATGACACTTGAAGAAGGAAGACTTCACATCCTACCTTTGGTTCAAGTGTAAAAATTAGTTGAATTTCTTTTTAATTTGATTTATTTATTTTAATTCAACTAATTTATCATAATTGTTGGACTAACAATTTGATTGATGCTTGAGTAAGAGGGAGCCATTTTAAAACCAAAATTCTTATTTTTGTCATTTTTTTAAACCCTCCATTGTTATGGACTTAAAAGTTTTTAAACTTTGGTTTGAACCATTTTTGATATAACAAAAAAGGGGAGAATGGTTTGAAAAAATGAATTTTCAAATGAATAAGAGGGAGCTTTATATACATTTAAATTTTAAAAATCTTTTATTCAAATTTTTAAATACTAGGGGGGATAATCACAAACAATTTTTCAAGTTGGTTTTATTATATTAAAAAATGGGAGATTGTTAGGATATTTGTTTTGATATAATAATTGAAAAATTGTTTTTGATTAAATTGAAAAGATTTCAAAAATGATTTTAAGTCCAAACAACTTGAAAATATGATTGATGGATTTTATAAGGTTTTGGAGTGATTTAAAATGTCATTCAAGTAGCCAAACCTGAGTTTTTCAAGTAACTGTACCGATACGGTATTCCCCATATCGATACACCTTAGGGTTTCAGCTACAGTCTATTTGAAACTGCCAAAACCCGTACCGATACAGGGCTTGCCCATATCGATACGGAGAGAGTCATTTCGATATGCCTTTTAGAGTTTCGATATGCCTACGTGGCAAAATCCCTAACAGCCAAAACCCTCAACGGCTATTTTCCCAACAGTCTTTTAAACTGCAGGTTGTACCGATACGCTTCTACGCGTATTGATACGCATCATCTGGAAAGACTCCAACTGCTAGTTCTAAAGAAGGGCGTACCGATACGGCTACCTGCGTACTGATACGAACAGCTTTAGAACTGCAATTATTGTGAGAAATAAAGGCCCCAACGGCTCCAATTCAATCTCAACAGTCTCCAACGGATAGAAGCTCAATTGGGAGTATAAAAGGGAACTCCAAACATCTATAGAAGACTAATGATCCACAAGTCAACAACATTATGATGAAAATTTGTCTTAGTGCTTAATTTCCCATTCTTTGTATAAACTACACTTGTTGAGCTAAAATGTCAATGTATGCTCAAGTGTATTAGAATTTGGGTGAGAACTTAAGAGTGCAAACAATCACCTTTTAGAGGGATTTTAGTTTGCTAAGTTTTCTCTTGTTAGAGAGTGTTCCCAGAGCTCGGTTTGTGAGCTTTGGATGCTAGACTTGGTGAGTGAGTCTAGGTTGTGAATGGTTGTCTCCTTAGCCTAGAAAAGGGGAAGAGTTCTTAGTGAATTGGTTGAAATCCTTAGTAGGAAGCTAAGGTAGTGGATGTCGAGCTTGGTTAGAAGCTCGAACCACTCTCAATCTTGTGTCTAATTTTTCCTATATTTTGCTTCCACCACCATCACCCAAATTACATCTTCTCCACCACTTGGCAAGCAATTCAGTTGTGATAATCGAGCCCAACAAATTTTGAAAGGGCTTGGAAAGAATTAGTGGACAAGCACAAAGTTGAAGGAATGAGATGGGTAGAAGAATTGTATGAAGATAAAGAGAAATCGACATAAGCATATTTGCAAGGATATTTTTATGCATGTAACATTATGTACACTTTAATTGTATATAATATTAGATTTATTTACTATATTTAACCAAATTATTAAACATTTTTGGTGTGCAGCAATGAGGACTACTCAACGGTGCGAGTCAATGAATAGAACATTGAAAACTTGGTTAGATATCGATTTGTTGAGAACTATCATAGACAACTGCAATCTCTAAGATAAGAGAAAGGTCATCAAGACTATAAAACATTAGATGAACAACCGTATTGCAACGGTGTGTTGGCAGCTTTAAAACGTAATGCAGCCCAAGTATATATGAGAAATGCTTTTGCTACATTGTGCAAAGAAATATCCTATGAGGTTTATTATTTGGTCAAAAAAAGTGAAGTACAAAATACGTGTATGTGTTATTGGTTAGAGCATGTTGAAAAGGAGAAATTGTATCTTGTAGTTAAAGATGCCACAAATGATACCATGTACTGTTGTTGTATGAAGTTGGAATCTGTTGGATTTCCATCTCGCCATATGTTTGTCGTGTTGATATCTGAAAAGGCAAATGAAATACCCCAAGGATGTATAATGAAACGATGGACTATTTATGCAAAGAAAGATGTTGGATTACAAAATAAGAATGCAGATGTCGAATATAATAATCCAACAACAGTTCAAGCTAGGTATTCCACTCTAGCCTCTTATTGTATGACTATATGTCATCGTGCATCACAGGCATTCAAGACTTTCAATGAGATTAAAGATCAATTTGAAAAAATGAGTCTCAAATTGCAAGCGGTTAAAGTGGGATGTAAAAAGAGAACCACTAAAGGTGAATAGACTCTTCGAATTGGCGATCATATACTTCTTAAAATAGGAAGAGGAAAACCCAAGAGAACTAAGTGCCAAGCTTCATCGTCCAACCCAACACGTGTTTCATATAATGAAGATGTCACGTTGGACTCGCATAAAACATCTGAACCTTCTCCGAACAAGCCTTTTGATCAAGATGCGAAGCATACTGATGCACTTCAAAAATCAAAATTAGTTGGATTCATGCCCAACACATATAAAGAAAACGACATCTCTGAGGTAATTAAATATGAAATATAATAATAATTACGTTTTGTTGTTATGTATATTGATAATATATTTTTCGCAGGCTGCATATGCTAATGAATTGAAAAATATGAAAAAAGATTCAACTATTTTGGATTGGCAACCAAAGAATGATTGGTAGTGTGCGGTCTCATCCAAAAATTATAGTATTTATTCTTGTAAGTTTAGCATTCAATGACTTAAAAAAACATGTTTTAGTTTATTTGTTGTTTCGATTGCTAATGTTAATTTCTACAGTTTTCCCCTCTCATGATAAACAAGAATACAATTGAGCGTACCTCAATAACATATCAAAATTCAAAGTAACTACCGCATGATGGATGAGGGTCTCGGTTTTCCTTTTTTTCTGTATCCATTGGGAGATTTAGTTTAGTTATGTTATTCTAGTTATACATACAAAAAATACTAGTTATATGCAAGAAATACTATTAAGTTTTAATATTTCGGATTGTATGAAGTTGATTTTGTACTTACTTTATTTTTATGTTATTTGTGTGTACTTACATAAAATATCATCTGTATATGCATACATATATATGTATATATATAATAATGATTTGTGAGGGAAATTTCACCAAAAGTATAATGAACAAACGATATGAATACAATGGGACAATACAGATACGTCATAATGATTGTTCCAGTCCTTTTGAAATACGATGAATATAGATTTTTGAACCAATTTAGTGTGCGTATGTGTGATTCAAATGTTACATATTTAGTATTTGACCTTGTCTTTATAAAAAAAGTATTTGACCTCGCCATTTTTACAAACGTGTACATGTATTACATATAATCGTATAAATATAAAAAATTATACATTTATTTAAAAAACTATTTAGATATTAAGTCATCTCAAGTCTCAAATACAGTACCGGTACACTTACCTTCACCGTATCGATACACTTAGCTTAACCGTATCGATATTTTGTGCTCGTACTAGTACAAAAATAAGTCACTGGAATTTCTGAAATAAATATTGTATCAATACGAAAAACTCGTATTGGTACGGGCGTACCAATTCGCATTAATGACCGTATCGGTACAAGCAGACCTAGGATTATAAATAACCCACTTATGTTTTTTCCCCCAAATGTTTCAAACCTTAACCCTACAAACGCCGGTTTCCATTGAAAAACCTCTCAATTTTCACTCAAAATCCATCAAACTTCATGGGTTTTGCAAGGATTTCATCTCCAATCAACGATTCGTACATACCATCACTTCTTTCGTCTATTTGCCGTATTTTTTAAGACATTTTATATTATTCTTTGATTTATCCGAATATTTAACTTATTTTTTAGGATTGTGAATCCTTAAAAATAAAAATTAGGTTTATGAATCTAGATTGAAAGTTTGAGTATATTTGATATTTTGAATAATATTTTGCATCATGATATTTAGTTGTTTAGGTTTTTAATACATTTGATACATTATGGACTGAAATTGATGAATATTGTCTGGAATTGATATTTTAATACATTTTTAGGTATTATTAATTTATGGACTGAAATTGATGAATATTGTATACATTGTGCTTATTATTTTTGCAGGATTTTGATTTTTCCTTAGTGTGTCTAGAACCTTAAATCTTTTTTTCTTGTTTAAAATGGCACCAAAATCAAAACTTGCGATAAAACATCGTTGCACGAGTGATGCTTCTTCGAGTTAGCCCGCATCCGAATATCAACCTAAACCCATTTTAACTTCTTCTTTTGACTCATGTTTTAATGAACCCGGAGTACAAAATCAAAGGATAAACTTTGACATGTTCAAAAATTTTGAGATTAGGGATCAGCTTATAGTAGATTTTGAAATTATGTTCGATCCCAACTTTAAGTTTCCTTACCTTGATCTTATGAGGCGATGGAAATTTGTTCCCATGATTCAGCTTAATCCCCAATATTTTTCTACTTTAACATGGATTTTTTTTCAACTCTCGTTGAGTTGTTGATGAAACCACCGACAGTGTTATTGCCATCGAGTCTTACCTTATGAGAAAGACCTTTATGCTAGACACCGAAATAATTGAAAAAAATCTAGGTCTAGAAAACACCGATATTAATAATGAGGATTAGCCTATTCCTAGTTCTCCAGCTCTTTGATCTGTTACTGCCCTAAACACCCATGACCGCTTTCTCCATTTGATTATCACTTCGTGGTTTCGGCCATCTGGTGGTAAGTATTCTACCATTAGGACTATCGATGCTTGGTGGATTCAATGCTTCCGCACTGGCCAACATATCAATCTTGCTTAGATTATTTTTTCGGACCTAGTT
Source organism: Hibiscus mutabilis (assembly GCA_019671005.1). NCBI lineage: Eukaryota > Viridiplantae > Streptophyta > Magnoliopsida > Malvales > Malvaceae > Hibiscus > Hibiscus mutabilis. The sequence continues at coordinate 7,695 of JAGYYJ010001342.1, read as the reverse complement.
TACTTCATCAACAACCGCCGCACCTCTATAGTCAACTCATTTTACTACAGTTGCGTCCTAAGCTATATCTTTATCAAGGAACGCATAGATTGCTCTATAGGTATTCCCAATCATCTAGGACATAAGATTGGTGCTTCATCTATTCGAAGGGCTCATTTCGAGCTCGTCAACGGCGAGTGGATTCCTCGCGTTCCACGGCCAGCTTCAACACCTCGAGCGGCTCGTCAGGCTATTGCTCCGGTACCACAGGGAGATGTCTTTTTAGCATCACTTTCGAAGTTGATCACTCAGATGGAGGGTCGCATTATGTGTCATTTTGATTTAGTTGACGGGCGTCTTGAGATCTTAGAGTATTTAGTTCAGCTTCTTCAGGATGATGTTGATGGCGGCGACGATTCACCTGAGGCTTAGCTTTATTTCTTGTCACTTTAGATTATGTTGGATTGTTTTTTGTGACTATGCCACTTTGGATATTATATATGAATTGCTTCATCTCTATTATGTTTATGGATGTTATATATGGATTTTGGATATATTTGATTATTTGCTTAATATTTATGGATTTCTATAGATTTCTTCTCATTGTTTATCTTGCTAAATGTTTAAATAAAATTTTAAAGTATTGACCTAACTTACAAACTCAAAGTTCAAAAAGAGCTAAGTGTTCAAATAACGTTAGAAAAGATCTAAGTGTACAAATAAAATTTTAAAATATTAACACGACTCACAAACTCAAAGTTAAAAAAGAGCTAAGTGTTCAAATTACGTGAAAAAGACTTCAGTGTTCGAATAAATTTTTAAAGTATTTAATAACTCAAAAAAATCAAAGTTGGAAAGAGCTAAGTGTTCAAATAACGTTTTTTAGAGATCGAATATCAAAGTTATTTGAAACAAATTCGAAATTTACAAGGTTAGTGTGTGGGGACAAAATATTCTTTACGGGAACAAATATTTGTGTTTTGAGTGAAATAAAGTATCAAAAAACTAACAAAAGTTAAATACTAATGCGCTAATTTGGTCGTGAAATGCAATATCTCTGTTTATGTGTAAATTCAACGTTCAACGAGTGTTTATGTGTACATTTGCTAAGGTTAGAAGTATTCAAAAAGCCAATTTGGCCTCTGAGTACCGGTACAGTATTGTAGGTGTACTGATACTATTGTGTTATGCTAAATTCTAGTGAGCTCTAATCGTACCGATACTGGTTCCATACTGATATGTTTAAAATGCATGTACTGATACGGTATCTTTGCTTACCGGTACGGTCTTCTGTTTTAGTTTAATATTTCACGCATTATCTCATCCCAAGCTAATTTATTTAGTTTAATATTAGATGATATTAATCAATGGTTTATAATATATCAATCTTGTTCTAAATATTGTATTTTAGTGGAGCTTAATTTTTTAATCGGTAAAGTTCACTGAACTTTGTTTAAAAAACGATAATCAAACTTTCAAATGTTACAAAATGTCAGTTAAATTTTGTGTTTTGTAACAAAATGGTAAATGTGACGTTAAACCATGTTAAGTACTTAATGTTTCTGTTATAAAACTTTGTATAATAACACATTTGATCCTTCATATTTACATATTCAATCAATTTAGTCATAATTCTAAAAATTCACTAAATTTAGTCCTCATTATTTACATATTATTTCAATTTGATCTTTAAAGTAAAATTCAATGCTAATGTTAGAGTGTTTTTTTGGCTCTTAATCCATTTTTGTTCGATCCACTAAAAAAACTGATAAATCAAAATACATTTATGTTTCATGTGAAGCAACATTGTAATGTTTAAGTAATTTTCTTGTTCTTAATCCGTTTTTCGGAATCAATACACATTATGCTGAATTAAATGATATTTTTTAAAAAATAGTATTTTAAGTTTACCTTGTTAAACAAAAAATATATTATAGGGACTATAATAACCATAATACTCACATATATGTCAAGCACTGAAAATCCCAAGTCACCACAAATAATCACCACATGAACAAAATAAATGAAAAGTGAAAAAAATAGGAAAGGTTGAAAACCACCCAAAAAATGGTAAAATAGCATTCAAAATTTCTTAATCCTCAACTTCTTAATCTTGTATGGGTAGTTTACGACAATTGAAAAGATCAACTTCATTGTGGTTGCTTGAAACAAGTTTTGCCAAAATTCTCAGTCGTTCAACTCTTATTTGTTGCGTCTACACAATAAATATATCACGTTATTCAATATCACACAATAGCTTAACAAAACTACATGGTATACTTTACCGTGAAAGTAATCTTCGACCAATCACTTTTGTTATCGGCTTTTATATACTTCAATATGTACATGCCACAATCATTCTTGAATCCAATATAAAATAAATTAATCTATTAAGAAGAAATTCACAAAAATATCTTTAAATAACTTTTATTTTAAATTTAAATTACGTATGAATTTGGCTGCTTCGGTAATTCAGGACAATGGATTGGAAATTTTGCAACATCTTCAAATAATCTACCCAAATGAGCATGACCCTCATACCTAAGTGGAGCTTTATTCAACTATTACAATAAGTCAAAACAAAATTAAGAAATTGATAGTTAAAAACTATACAAATTCTATTAGTTCTCATAAATGAATAAAGAACTTACTATATTTTGTGCAACCTTTTTACGTACTTTATTGGTGTCAAGAGAGTCCAAAATGTAATTTTGTCCCTCCACAGCATTAACAATTAATAAAAAACAATGGTTGCCTTGTGCATCATGTAAAGCCACATATACCTGCTAAATCATGTGAGTTAAAAATCACTGTCAACTACATACAAGCAAACAATAAATTATAAATATACATGTTCAACATTACTACTATCAATAGGTATAAAGATCCCTATCCATCAGGTATGGAAGTTGAAAATATATTTATTTATTCCCGCTTTCTGAGCATGTATGAAATCTTCCATAATGGAACTCTGCGACAAACATTAAATTTGAAAATGTCATGAAATCATAATATGAAAGTAATAATGATCCCTAGCTCATAAATTATTTTTTACCTGAAAGAGCAGAGGCAGATATAACTTATTTGGCATAGGCTCTTGTCTCAAGAGCAAATCATACACGTAGATCTTGATAAACTATTAAATATTTAAAAACAATAAAAGCACTTATATTAATAGCAGACAAAAGAACAAATATTGATTATGTAAAAGATTTAATAATTTAATCTATAATACCCAATCAATCAACCATTTTTCTGGAAAAACAGTACGAGCATTGCCAACGTCCAAATTATTATTATTGGCCATGTAAAGATTGTTGGATGTATCATTCAAAGTAGCAAAACTCGTACAAATTCGGCGTTCTTCAAGAGTTAAGTACTTCATATATTGCTTGTAAACATCACTTATCATACTAGTTTCTTTGGAAGCTTCTGATAAGAAATCACCTACCTCATATTTATACTGCACGAAAAACATTTAACTCTTAAAAATGATAATAACATGAAAATTAAATGATGATAATAAAAAATGTGTTTATAGTTTACACATTTCTTGTTTTACATTTGATTTAAGCTTCTGCGAATAAATATTGCAATTCTGGTTCAATCTCAAAATCACAAAGCTTGTTTTTTTTCCAACCTGCTCAATCAAAGAGTAATTGATCATATATTCAACTCAAATGAAATATTTGTACATAATTTCTTTCAAATTTTCACCCTACTAAAAAATAGATTTTTCATCATCTTACTACCTCATTTTTTCATAACAATCAACCTTTGATATTTCTCCAGTATCATGAAACTTTGTGATTTTTTCCTGTATCTATATATCATATGGCAAAAATTATTTTTAAGCAAACAAATAATATCAAACTATAAGATGAAATATCACCAATAAAAAATGATTTATACATACCTTTGTATTCACTTTAGAAGTTCGAGCTCTTTTTTTTTTTGATGTCATATCTTTCGACTTCAGATTATCAATAAAATCAAAACGTGCAGTCAAATATCTCACACTCTTTTTCTGTTGAGAGTCTTTACTCTTAGACAAAGCCTTGGGACCGTTAGACATTTTAGGCCATATTTTTTAATTATTGGAGTTTCTTTCAACGTAACTAATTGACTAAGAAATCGATGGGGATTAAATTGAAAGTTAAAAACCTCGCTAGAAATTTTTGGGAAACCATTGGTGTGAATCTTGATGTTGTCTTCAGAATTAACTTCAAATTTTCTTTTACCAATAGGTTCTAACGAGGGAGAAGAATAATCTGTATCACAATTAATAAATGGAGACAAACTCGGTTTTTTAATACCACTCTCGGTTTCTTCCTTCAATAATGCAGCACTTAATCCTTCTTCCTTCTGTGATTTATTTTCTAAACCCTCATCTTTCAATGGACCGCTATATAAATTAGTCTCTTCTGAACAATTATTTAAAGCATCATTCTTTAATGATCGACTATGTGATGTCTTTAAAAAAATAATGAAGCCCTCGAATTTTTTTCGCACTCAATTAAGCTCTTAAACCAAGATATTTAATCAATTAAGTTCTTTGACCAATTTTGACCATTAAATCTGAACAATTTTTTTGATTTACTATTGCAGCAGTGCACTGTATCACAGTGTTTCCACTTGACAATTTTCAAAAATTTTATATTATTTAAAAAATTCTTTAAATGTTCTAAAAATTCTAAAAAACTTATAAAATTTATAAAAAATACGTTTCGATTTTTTTTGTAAATACAACATTATAGAATTGTAGTGTATCATGTGTCGGTAATATCTAAAGAACAAAACTATCAAGATTTAAATGTCAAAATTAGTCAAAGAGCTTAATTGATTTAATTTCTTAGTTTAAGGGTATTGGGTGCAAAAAAAAGTTCAAGGACTTAATTGATTTTTTCAAAAGTTTAAAGATTTCTCACACCCTTAAGCCTATAAATGTATATTTATACATAATTACACTCAATTTAATGAGACTACAAATTATAATGGTTTAACAAACATCTCACACTCCAATCTAACACATATATGTTAAAGGAATTTGAGCCTTGTTAAAAACTCTCTCATAAACAAGAAAGGAATATGATTCTAATCCGTTTAGCGAAAGAGAAAAAGAATACACAATCTTTATTGATATAAAATGGATTATCGTATTAAGAACTTTTCTAACACAAGCAGTTTAGAACCCAAAAAGACAATGTCATCTTTACACACCATGAACATTTTATTAAGCTACTATAGGAAATAAACGAAACTAAGGAGACTCAACCCAGAAAAATAGAGCACATTTGTGATTCTAGACTTAGCGCGACGATCTTTTTGCCCAGCTGTTTACAAAACGATGTGTCCAACTCAAAAATTGATGGTACAATTGTGCCTTTAGAAATCCAATCCATCACTAAACCACAGTGAGACTCGATAATTATTTAACAAATATTTAAATTTGAGACTTTAATTATTTGTAGTTATATTATAAAATACGATGACATTTTAAAATGCAAAAGGAAACAAACCATGAAATGTACTATATTCTCATTGGTAGGAATTAATCTCCTGACCTCATGGTTAAGAGATAAGGTGAGCAACCACTACACCACATCTCATAGTTATAATTAAGACTTAATTAATTCACCTAACTGACTAAATTAATCAAAATAACTTAGACTTGTTAAAACAAAAAAAAAAATTGCATTTAGTATTGGATCTCGAAACATGTCACAAAGAATCTACATTTTCACAATGAACGACCCCCAAAAAATACAAAAGGAAACACAATATATGCAAGTGTTTTTGCAATGTTACAGCAGAATGTAAAAGAACAGAAAATTTACTTCCTCTAAGTTGCCTGCCGGCCTGTTCCGTATCATCGATGTCCCCGATCCAAAGCCAAAATTCCCTAGTTTCAGCTCATCAGACGGAAAAATCGAGGCTATTTGTACTCATAGTAGTTGGAAACATATTTTTTTTTATTTTGTTCCAACTATATGCATTTTTCTCATATGTTACATGTAAAAGCTTGGTCTAACTCAACGATCATGTTTTCTCAGGCCTGTGATAGTGAAATCAATATACACAGGTTAAGAACATAATATAAATTCTTGTTCGGAAGAAGCTACAGTATTGAGAAATTAGTTAATGCTTCGTCGCGTATAGGAGCTTACAGTTGAATGAGGAATCTGAAGAAGAACAAGTGAGGTGCAGTACAAACACAGGGAAATTGCTACTCCGGCTATGAAATTATACAGCAGTCGTCGGTTGTCTTTCGTGGGTATGAAAGTGGACTTGAGTGTATTTGTTAATTCAAATAGTCGATGAGATACCTGCAGAAGGGAAAGATGAATGGCCGATGAACAAATTGAACTGTTGGCAAAATACGGGAAGGGCGGAGAAAACTTTCTTACCAAGACATAAATGGCAGTTGTGAGCATGAAGTTGAGCAGAGGGTATTCCGGGATAAATGAAAGAAGCCATTTGGGTTGCCCGTTAGGCATGTCTGATCTGCATGTATGAAATGCAATCATGAGAATCTTAATAGATCCATAAATGATTCGTATGGTTTATAGAATCCGGAATCGAGGTTAAGCTATTTCACTACCAGACCATTTCATGGATATCAAATTTGAGGAAAAAATTTAAATGACAAAACTTGATCGGGTCACAAACCTCAACCAGATATGAAACTGGGAAATGTACGTCTCGAGAGTTATCTTGCCGAGCCACCTGGGAAGCATGGAAATGTAGCATAATTAGGTTAAGTGCAAATAAATAATCCACAATCTTGTAAGGAGGGAAGGGGTTGAATGAATTAGTTATAGTCAAGACATACGCAAAGAGCGTCAAAGAGTAATTCCTAAGCTGCTGGGTACAATTCCGCAAGCAAATGTAGACGCTGGAATCAAAAGAAATCAGAGAAGCAGCTAGTCAGATCCCCGGAAATCGAACTAAAGCGACTCAATTTAAAAGATATATTATGTGTATTCACATAAAGTTCCTTAAGTATTCCGAAGAAAATTACGAAAAGAAATCCTTCATACGCACGTTATGGGAATCCAAGATGTGTATGGATGGTATTTGTTGTATGTAACCTTGTCCAGCTTGTAGATATATTCGTACCACATATAGCCAACCTGAAGCATTTAAGAAAATGCACAAAAAAGAAGCTTCCATCAAAAACCAAAAAGCATAATCGAAATAATAACGATCAAAAGATCAGGCAACTTACAAACAAAGAAATCGCAATAATGCTTGCTTTGATTGAGAATTTTTCCTTGGGTTCACATTCCTCCAACTTTTCCATCCATTTCTCGACCTAAGATTCAAAACATTGTAATGAGATTGTTACTTGTGTGTCAAGAGACATGAGTTTCGGGTAACTAAAAGTTTTAACAACTTACATTGGGATGATAGTAGGCATATAGCATTCCGATTATCCATATATAGCGGTCAAGACCAGATCTAAAATGCCACTCATGCAACCGAGGGAGATCAGGTTTTGCCGGATCCGTGTAACCTGCCATTTGAAGGGAGAAAGAGATGATATAAGCAAACGGCTATAATTCAACTTCGCATGTTTTCATGTGAGGTACAAATTGGAACGCATGACATTCCAACTTAATATGTAAATAAAAAATATTAAAGAAAAAGATTTAGAAGCATATCAAATGGGAGCTGAATATACGGACATGAACTTTCTAAGCTTCAGATAAATGT
>JAGYYJ010002371.1:0-25876 GCA_019671005.1 Hibiscus mutabilis | reverse complement strand
AGGATGAAAGTGGTGCAGTGGGTTAATCCTAATAATAGTTTGTATGTAATATCTTTCCACCACTAGGATGAAAGTGGTGCAGTGGGTTGAACCAGTTTCCTAAGGTTTTCAATGATCATAACTAGCTTGGTGTTAAGCCGATTCACAAACCACTTGGGAAGCCATCCTGCAGGATCTAACTGCACATTCAATAAACAAACGCCAAACATCAGCATTTACCTAAATAAACATAACTATGGTCGGATTAAACAAATATTGATCCTACAAAAACTTGTGAAAATATACAAAATCACATTAGTTCGACTTGTCTAAATGAATCTTTATTCACACGTGTATACAAAATGAATGTACCTGAACAACATAAGTAACAATACACGAGTTTATATCTTCAAGCGTTTCTACAACCCATCCTGATTGCAGCAATAAGCCTCTAATTGCATTATTTTGCTGTGGAAACAAACCGGCAGCAATTTCCTTGGGCAGTGAGGCCACTGCTACAACCTGCAAACTTAATCAGTTCCCAATTAGTCCGTAAATTACTCTCGGCTTTGCATTCATACCAATTAAATTTTATAAGTAAAATCAAACTTATGTGTATATAATACCAAAGTGCCATCTTCCATGGTTTCACGTCGTTCGTACACTATGAATTCTCTTTTTCTAAACAGAGCCTTTGAATTGTCGCCAAACCTAAGACGAATGATGCTCAAGTTATCGTCAAGATCTTTTATATATCTGGCTTCTACAAGCTCAGTGTCCCATTGCTGTCCTCACAAACAATAAAATTATTAGATTTGAAACAAAAATACACTGTATACATGACAATTGACAATCATAAAAACAAAACTAAGGGCAGTGTTCGCATTTGCAGACAAAAATTTTCTTTTCCCCCCAACAAAGACAATCATAAAAACAAATCAAAGGGTCAGAATTGAACGAGGTTAAAGTAAAAAAAAACACAGATGAACGATCACCTTGGCAGCATCTATGGCGTTGGCGACGGTGATGAATTGTTGTGGCGAGACAGATCTGAGCACCCATCGGCTACGGAATACGTGAAGAGATCCAGACCTGCGCTTTGATATCTCTACTCCATTTTCAAGGGTCAGGATCTTCCATCCGTCTCCGCCATTCCCCAACTTGTTCGGCTCCGAGACCGAGACCGAAGCCGACATTAACAGCTCCTGTATGCAGCTTTCGCTTGCATATTGGACGTATCTTCTTAGTGAGTCGTCGCTGATGGACCTTTCGGAAACCGAAAACAGAGAATCAGTATAGCAGAAAAAACACAAGACACATTGCTTCACATATAGTTTCAGAACAGAAACACAAAAATCAGTGAGAATTTACCAAGACTGGTGACCACAAGCTGCGGGACTAGTTTTCATTTGCGAGGTTAATTGCTTTTGGGACTTTGAAAAAAGAATCAAATTGGAGGTGAAGAAAGAAGATGTAGATAAATAGATTGGTGTGTGGATTTTGTGTTGAGATTGGAATGTTGGCATCCACAATTCTTTTGCGTGATTCAAATCCCACTAAGGTTTCTTTTGTGAAAAGGGAAATGATTAGGAGGGAAGGGTGAAGATTGTAAAATAATGGGAGGCGGGGAGAGGTGATTGAAGCACATGAAGTGCCAGAAGAAGGTCCATGATAATAGTGCACGTCTCTCTCTGAATATATATAGATAAAAGAAGATTCTTTAGTGGGCAAAACAGGAAGAAGAAGAAGTAAGGGTTGGGGGGAAGACAATGCACATGGAGTGTTGGTAGCTTTCCGAAAGCAACATACAGATACTAGAAGGAGACTAAAACCCAATGCCAGGTTAAGGGGAAGCTGGCTTGATTAAGAAACTCAATCAACACACAGTATCTTCTAAAACTATATATTAGGTGGGAGAGTAGAATTATTGTCAAAACTAGAACAAGCAAAATGAGCCAAGTAATACCAACAAACAGTTGGTTTTAAAGGGATGTGACCTTAGGTGTCTTAAACTAGGTTAGAAATTCAAATCTTAGCATGTGAATAGAGAAAATTGGATTTGGATGGTCACACCATGTTGTGTCCCTATAAAATCCGATCTGAATTAATCGAGCCCAACAACAAACAGATTCGTTTTGCAAAGAGTGAAAACTTCGACACAAGAGTCTAATATTATCAATAAGGTATAATGCTAAAAAATACTCCTAACGTTTGACATAATTGTTACTTTGGCCCCTATTATTTTTTAAAGCAATTTAACCCTCAACGTTTCATTTTGGGTCAAAATAACCCATATGTGAATGAAAACTGCTAGTCAACTGACGATAAACAACTTGAAATGACTTGATAGAATGACACGCCAGAAGAAAAAATATTTTATATTTCATACAATTTTATAAAATTATTTTTTGATTGATGTGTCATTCTATAAAGTCAGCATATATCCTTATATGACACTGTTATCGCGACGTGCACTGCCATGTAGGTTTGTCATGTCATTTCAAGCCATTTACCGTTGATTGACTAACAGTTTTTATCAGCAGAGGGGTCATTTTGACATAAAATAAAACGTTGAGGGATAAATTGCTTCAAAAAAAGAATAGAGGATTAAATGACAATTCAGTCGAATATTAAGACATTTTTTGGCATTATACCTATTAATAATGTTCTTCAGGTTAAGAATTGAGTGTTATAAATGACTAAATTAACTCAAATTAAATTTCTGTAAATTTAGTTTTCTTTCTAAAAAAAAAAAAATTGTTTGGATTCATGATGGAGGTCCCAAATCACGTGCCGAACCCAAGTTATACGTTGCCTGTTCAAAACACCGTTTTGTCGCAAGCTGCAACCATATGAGGCTGTTCTAAAATCTAATCAGAACCTATGCATAACATTACAATTCTTAGTAACCATCGCTATCTAGTAAATATCTACCACATAAAACTGACAAATGAAATTGAAATGGATTCGGACCATAATTACCACTCATGATCCAACTGCACCAATTTCTTTAAATATACTTTTACTTTTACCTAATTACATTTTTGACCCACAGACTTTTAAAAAGAATCATTAGTAACCTCACATATTTGAGTTTGAATGTATTTATTATAAGAACAAATTCAATGACTATATTCTTTTGTGATGATTCTGCAAGTGACTCTAAAGAACATAGATGAGACAATCTCGCAATAACTAAACCAAAACTGCAATCCTAAACAAAAACATCCAAAATATTGTCAGGGAATTTTAAAAGAAAAAAAGAATATCAAACAATTATGAAAGTTTTACATCCTATATGCATGTGAAGAAGCTTCAATAGGAAATGTAAAGCAGCAGAGCATATGAAATCATAAAAGCTTTGTTGGGACCAAATTCAAAGCATCTAATAAAAATGATACTTTTAGATAAAAGAAATCTACTGAGGTCTTAGATGATAATGCATATATACAAATTTGCATATTTAGACAATATTATAGTTCTTATTCATAACAATTTTGAAATGAATGCGAATTCTTATTATCTAAATTCATCATCTGCTTTCATTTTTAAATTTTTAATTAAATTTATTTAATATACTAAAATTCAAATATTTAACGGATAGTAAACAAAAATAACTGTAAATTTTTATATTAATATTACAAAAATTACAAATATTCGACTACAACACCATCACTATCAAGTTTGGGTTATTGGAGAGGGGGTTACAAAAATCTGTTGTCCCTTTTCAGTGTCTCTTTCTATGCCCCAACATTAAAAAATCAAATTATGAGCCTTAGCCTTAAATTTTAAATCTTAGACTTAAACCATAAACCCTACAAAATATACCCTACCCCTAATTCCTTAAATACTGACCCTAAATCCTAACATTAAACCTCAACCCTAACCTTAATTTTTTAGTATGGGGCATAAATAGAGGCATCAAAAAAATAATAAAAATTTCTATTCAAGAGGGGTGCAACTCGGAAAAGAAATGAAAAGAGGAGTTTGGCATATCATTCTCATCATTCAGATGGGGAAAAAGAATCAAAATCCCAAGGATAACGCAGTTCTCAACTTTTTAAAAGGAAGGCCCCATAGAGAATTATTAAGAGGATAAGGCAAGGTGCACATGAGGGTTTTAATTATGGAAATGTTAAAGGGTTTTTTTGGGGGGAATCAGAATATTAAAGTTAACTCTTCTATATCTTTACACCATATGTATGGTGTTTACCGTTTAGTATGGCATCTATGTTTTTCAGTATCACCACTTCCCTATACTTGCTTTCACCGATGCTAACAACTAACAACTTTTATCAAGATTTTGAATCTTTGAGATGTATAATTTTATTTCCATTACATGCTAAAGCATTCGAATCAACAGTTGTATTACCTATTTACATAAAAAAGAATCCTTCTAATTACACTTTCATCATAATATCCAACAAAACAAAAATAAGATCCCACAAATTAAGTTTGTCTGTCGCCAGTCCATGAAAAAGAAATACAACAGAAGCAGCTCTCACAGTTTACTAAGTTCATTGCCTGATAAAACATAGTAAAAGAAACCCACATTCAATGGGGCTCTATCTTGGTGGAAGACACAGGGAAGCCTCCACTGTATGCAAAAGACTCGTCACTGTATGGATGGAGATCAGCTCCCTTAGCTGCATCCTCATAAGTTGCTGAGCTTGTTGCCGATTCCGCCTTCAGGTTCATGCCGGCCATCTGCATAATGTCTTCAATCTCCTTCACCAATTCACCCATTGTAGGCCTGTCTGCTCCTGATTCTTCAACACATCTCATTGCAAGGACTATAAACCCTTCCAAGCCTTTGGATGACGTACCAGAACTAAGAGTTGGGTCCAGAATCTGTTGGAGATTATACAAGCTTTTCGTTTTGTCCATGGACGTTCTCACCTCCCTTACTATGTATTTCCCTCGCCCTATCGGTGTTCTTGCAGTTACTATTTCCAGCATCAGAACTCCAAAGCTATAAACATCACTCTTCTCAGTCAACTGTTGGTTCATATAATATTCAGGATCCAAATTACCCTACAACAGACACAAATTAATTATTAGGACTGTACATAATATTAGCATTTGCCATGAAAGGAAAATAAACTAAATATCAACACAAAAAGAGCACTACTGGCACTAGGTGGCCCTTGTGCCTCAGCACCATCGACACCAGCTGACCTTGGTGCCTGAGCAACATTGCCAACAGTTGAGCTTGGTGCTCAAGTTTCTACCATTTTAGAGTCTGTATTGTATGAACAATGGAAAAACTCGCCATTGTACCCTTCACTTGAGTACTAACATGACCCTTTTCACTGTCACCCATAGGTTTGGAGAGACCAAAATCAGCAACTTTAGCATTTAAGCGTTCATCTAATAAGATGTTAGTACAATCACTAATAGTACAAAAAGCACTGAAGCTCCAGCCGCCGCTCTGCAATGCCAACACTTGATTTGCTTGAGTGTGCCGGTCCATCTAGCTGATACATCGCATAAGCAAGGAAAATGATGAATCTAAATAAACAGAAATTTAGTAATTCATTTTAGTTCTATTGCAGGCACATTACCAGAAAAGTACTCATATGGATCACCCCTAAAAACATAAGGTCCAAAGTACATGCCGGTGGCTTGTAATCCTGGCTGCTAAAGGCAGATGCAATCTCAGACATTCCTGTTTCATTGAACCTGTCTTGGCCATATGGAAATAATTCAAGGTCCAAGAGAAGATACTGATATGGTTCCGTCCGTGGATTTCTTAGTGAAACAGAATCCACAGGAAACTCAGGGAACTTGAAGAACTGCGTCAAGTTCTGCTCAAGGCTTACGAATGGAGTTGGACTTCCCAAGTCTGAGAAGAAAAGGGCTCTGAATTCTAGTGTCCCTGTATATGGATATGCACATCAGAACTGCATGAATAAGGCTGGCAGTTCTGAGGAGGGGTTGAATACAAAGACGAAGTATCTGGTGGCGGTTAAGGTTGAGGGTTTGCTGTTCCTGTCTCCCGGCACACTGGATTATCTACAAGTCTACAGAAATTTGTAGAAAGAACTTTACTGATGTTAAAATGTACACTTATAATCTTTAAATCAAACATATCTATATGCAGAAATCCATCTTCCAAGACCATGAGAATACAAGCCTAAAAATTCAGCAAATAAAAGATAGACTAAAGAATTCCGGCTTACATTATTTCGAATGTGTATGGCCTGCCAGTGTTATTGAAATCAGTAATGGAATTACCCTGCAAATCTATGATCTCCAGCTGGTCGCTAACTCCAGGGCCAATATCCAAGGTACCATCAAGGCCGTTGTATTTTAGTACCCTGTCAACAATACAACAGCAAAGGGGGCAAAATTCCAACCATCATTTCCCGATTATGACTTTTTTGTTGTCGGGGTCCTCATTTTTCGTTATAATGTGTAAGGTCAAGCATACTTACGCAGTCTCCAACCGTCGAAGATTAAAGAATGAGGCAGGAATTTGACCTGTAAGTTGAGTATCTTCCATCACAATGCGACACAAATGAATCGGTTACTCTCCCGACTTCAGCAAAATACTTGTGAGAAAGAAAGTTATAATGGTACAGCTCCCAAACTAGCACCATCTTTAAGCATATTTAATGATAATATCATTTTAAGAGAACATGATGGAAATGCTTAAAAGATTTTTGTTCAATAGCATGTTTCGATATCAGTTAACTTTCCTGTATCCTTGTCAATGGAGAAAGAAGAAGAGGCAGAGAGAGAGGAAATACAATGTTGTTAAGGACGACAAGGTCGGAAACCATGAAGGAATGTCTGTTGATTTAAAACTATTATTGCTCAAGTATCTGCACATTATGCGATAGAACAAAGATCAGTCATAGTAATAAAAATATGTACTGTTATTAAACAATATGATTATGATAATTGATAAGCCAAATGCCACTAAGACACTTAAACATATGCAAGGAACAAAAATAAGACGACAGAGTGCGGTCTGAGAAGGCTAAAAACTCACTAAAGCATTTGTTACTTACAAGGTGTTCAAACTGCTCATGCCAGTAAGGTTAGGCAGAGGGCCACTCAGCCAATTGTTGGACAAATTCCTGAAAAATCAGCACCATTGCACCAAAGGATCATAATTAAGAGAGGATAATAATATCCTTCCATCCTAGAGAAACAAGTACAGAAGACTATCAGCTTACGTTCATAGCTTACAGATCGTTAAGGCTTGTAAGGTTGTTGAGATTCAATGGAAGATCCCCATTCAGTCAATTGTTGTCAAAGCGTCTGTAGCAACACAATAAATTTATTAGTCATCATTAAAAAACCCCGCAGCGAATACTCTTCCATAAAAAACCTCAACAATAATCCGGTCAAGTACTTGGTTTAGATACTCACACCACCTCCAGAGTTTGCACAAGCCCAAGGGTGGAAGGAAGAGCGCCAGAGAGCCGGTTGCTGTCAAATAGACTGGCAAAGGGATGGAAAAATAATTGTTTCGAATATACAAAAATTCATGCATGCATAAGGAGAAGAAACAAGAGAAAGAATTCATGTCCCTCTCTCCTTCGAAAGGATGGCTTCAAATATGAAGAGGATGAGGCCTATTGTGGAAAATTTTGTTGTGAAAATGTGCCTTCTTTTCTTCTTGCAAAGTTCTTTCCAGGTAAAGTCAGTTGATAAGTTGCAGAAACTATAGATAGAAAACAGAATGGAACTTACAAATGTATCAGAATCATTTCTGAACTGAAAAGTTTCGATGGAATTGGACCAGAGAGTTGATTCTTCCCAAAATGGCTGTCAATAATGGAGAACATTGTTGCTACATAAATAAAATAGAATCATGGCAAGAAAAACTAGGAGTGTTCAAACGGTCGGTTCGGTTAACCGACCGAGCTTCCAAAATTTCTGAAATTTTTTCCTATTAACCGTTAACCGAACTGAAATTTTTTAAAAAAATTTAACAGAAAAAAGTTCGGTTAATTCAGTTAACCGAAATTTGTTATAAAATTTTAGGTAAACTACATAAATGGTCACTAAACCATGTTAAAATAATTTTTTTAGCCACTGAACTTTCAAAAGTTATAAAACAACCATTAGACTTATCGAATTATTACAAAATGATCATTGATTTATTGCACATTATAAATTATTGATAAATATTGAAAATTTTAATGGTTATTTTTTAATAATTTAATAAATTTATTGATCATTTTGTGCTAATTTGATAAAGTTTAATGACCATTTTATAATTTTTAAAAGTTTAGTGACCAAAAATAAATAAATATAATATATAAAATCTAAAAATTCAGTTAATTCGGTTAATTAACCGATTTAAAACCGAATTAACTGACAACAGAAGTTTAAAAAAATCATTAACCGTTAACTGATCGAACCTAAAATTAACCAACCGATTAACAAAAAAAATTTTGGTTCGGTCAGTTAATTCGGTTAACCGAATTTTTGAACACCCCTTAAAAAAACATCTAAAAGACATACTACAAAGAAAGTTGACATACAAGTGTTTGGTATGAATCAACCAGTCAAGGCCTGGTGTAGTAGGTCCATCTGAAACTGGAATTTCTCCATTAAGCTGGTTGTCAGCCAGATCTAACCAATAAAGGGTTGATATATTACCAATGGACCGTGGAATAGGTCCAGTGAAGCCATTAGAATTTAGAGATCTGTAGGTAATACATCCTTCACTTAATACTAATTATATTTACACATAGAAAGAATCCAAATGAAATTGTTTGTCACTTGAGAGGAATAGGAATTAAAGGTCAAATTCTTACAGGACCCTCAGCTATGGAAAAGATCCTATTGTATCGGGAATTGGACCGAAGAAACCACAACCAACCAAGATTCTGTCATTCATATTAAAAAAGGAAAAGATCTTTTAAGAAAATAGCAAAAAGAATTTTGCTTCCAGTTGATGCTTTTTCAGGAAACAGATGCCCTTACAAGTTTATTAGCTTCTTTAAATTTCCAATCCCCGGTGGAAGAGATCCCGTGATACCTTCGTTGTAAGATAGATCCCTGTAAAATGAAGCCAAGTCAAAGATGTTAAACTAACCATAACCATGAACACTACTGTCTCTAGCTAATTCATTAAAAATGGATAAATCATTCATTGAAAAATATGAAAGAAACAATGTTGTCTTTATTTGTATATAGGAAATAGCATATCCCTTGTATCCAAGGAGCAAAGTGTTTAGAAGGATAGTTCAGAAAATGCAATTGCAGAATGACATCCATGAACAATGGAAGCAGATAGCAGGCAAAAGAATCTACAATTATTGTAATTCAGATAAGCTAATGACGTAGAAAAAATTAATGAAATCAATGATTTTTATTGGTTGGACCAATGACATAGTGAAAATGGCGCATAATATAATTTCTTAACCAATGGGGCTTGAATAAATAAGAAAATTGCTTTCTAGCCACTTTCTAAAGTTAATCAGTTTTGTTCAAAAAAAAATAAAGTTTAACCGTTAGTGCTTTTATTTAAATAATTTATTAATTATTAATATTTGATATATATTAGTATGTATTATATTATGAAAACTAGTTTTTTAATGTAATATTATTAAGCCTATTTGAATGATGTATATATTAATTTCTTATTTATAAAATTATTTTTTAATAAAATTTTATTAATTATTAGATTTAAACGACGTGAATATGTTTTGTTTCAAAGAATATATGTGAGTATCCAAAATTATATTATTTGGTTAACTCTCTTTGTAATTATCAAAGGCAAAAAAGTCTTGCAACTCTTTACCCAATCATCTAAACCTAAAACATCATGCTTAGCTATTTTTTTTTTTAATTTTAGAGAATTCACTTTAATTTATTGTTATAATTTTTTATTTATTAAATAATTAAATTAATAAATTTGACTGATGAATATAATATGATGGGTCTTTACAATGCATGCTTTGATACTGACCATTATAGGTTCCTACTACTCTTCTAGGTGATCATAGAATAATTTCTAACATTGAGAAAACAAAGCCACATTTTTTCGACAGACTGCAATGACACAGCTAACAATGAGCTTAAATCGTGTAGACCTAACCACACTGCCAATAAAGCTGTCCCATCCCACATTCAAAATGCAAACAAACACCACCATTATTACTCTTCATTCTTAAAAACAGAAAAGCCTCCCACCACCACTCACATGTAATAATACTACAAAAATAGCTAATAATCGACAAATACCTAACAACCATGAGGAGGAGACCACTAGAAGTGTATATTTATTGACTCTCTGTTACTGTTATCCTGGAGTTTAATCGAACAACCAACCACCTCTCCTAAGGCTGCATACTTTTAAGAGTTTTATTCAATATATATTGTGCTTTTTTAGAATCAGCAATAAATATAGGCTTAAATGAAAAATAAGTGCTTAAAAATATTTTTTTAAATTTTAAGTGTTTAAAATATTTTTTGTAAAAATAGGTACACAAAGTTTTAAAAGTTATAATTTTAGGTGTCTGTCTATTAATGAGTGTTAAAAAAATTTAATCAACCAATACTTGACACGTGACATATTTGGAGTACCTAAAATTTTAACTTTTAACTTTAAACACCTATTTTTATAAAAAAATATTTTAAACACCTAAAATTTAAAAAATACATATTTTAAGCACCTATTTTTTTATTTAAGCCATAAATATAATACTACAAATTAATGAAATAATTATAAAATTTGATTTCCAAGAAGTACAATCAGAATAATATTCTAGAGAAGATAAAATGGCTGTTGAGCGTTGACTACCAGGGCAGGCATTTCAGACAATAAGGGCCTAAGGAGGGTACTAGCGGAATTTGATTACGCCCGAATAAATTGAAATACAAAGCATAAAACGAAAAAAGAACTCCAAAATCTGCGCGTACCACTTTCCCTTCTCCGCACTATTTCTCTGACCGGTATGATTCCTTTCCTATATAACTTAAACAACAACCATTTTCGTTTCGCCATTGTTCACTCTTTGTAAATCGTCTAATTACAAGTTAATTTCGTATCATCTCTGTTTCGTCTGCCGCTGAGGTGTTTGTGGATCTTATTGCTATTCATAGATCTTTCGAGAGGGTAACATTTGTTACCGGTTCTGCAGATTTTTTTTTTTGTATATATTTATCTGTTTGATTATTTTTTATTGATTCATTCTTGTTTGACAAATAATCGGAAATTCGAAGTACTCTAACCTAACGAATATCCAACAAATCGTCGAAGAAGAAAGAGTATGGTCTGGAGTTTTATTTTGTAATGTTTTGCTTTCGTTTGCAGCGCGCGATGGTGTTTTTGAAGGGTGTATCAGCGCTATCTAGGCTCAGTTCCCGTGTGGTAAGTTCGATGCAACTGTCTGATTTGCCATATAATTCTTTTATCCCAGTAAGCAGTGTGCTTAAGTTCTTATATATTTGATTTCTTTATGCTGCAGAAACAGCATTCCAGTCTCAGCAACTCTGTTAGATGGCTTCAAACGCAAACCTCTTCCGATCTTGTGAGTTATTTTTCTATTCTCTTGCTATTCCTGTTTTTGATTATCGGTGATGAGAGGAACCAAGATCACATAATAGTGATCACAATGACACGTTGTGGCTGCCATTTAAATCCTTGCCCGAAAGTGGCAATCTTATCCTTTCCACTTAATTGCACATTTCGACTTCAAAATGGTTTAATTATTTCATGTTTTTACCATTTGGTCTTTTTAGCTTTTGGTATTCACCATTGCTTATATTCGTTAATTAACTTCTTTGGGGCCATTGCAGGATCTTCATTCACAGTTAAAGGAATTGATTCCAGAACAACAGGTTTGTTTTGCTTGTCTGAACGGGGTTCCATTTGTCCTTTTAAGATATCTTCAGATATAGTTACTATTTGAGCCAGCACTGCCTAGTTTTTTTTTCCCATGCCACTCCATTGATAAGTTGTTGAAGACTCTCAATGTTGTCATTTAATCCTTTATCCCAACTTTATCCAGCTGGCAGATATTCTATCATTTTTGTGATTCCGCCAATGATTATAGATCATAGCCAGTTTCAAATTTTCCTTCACTAAATGGCTTCTTGGTCTGTTCCAGGAACGCCTGAAGAAGATTAGGGCAGAACATGGAAAAGTGCAACTTGGGAATATCACTGTTGATATGGTACAACATATATGTTTCTAGTGTTGCACTAGTGAAAATTTCTTTTGTGTTCCGTTTCTCAATTCAAAGTTGGAAAATTTTTAATGACGTGATTATATGTTTGGGTTTCTCATTAACTGATTTCTGCACTGTGTTTGAAAGGTCATTGGTGGAATGAGAGGAATGACAGGGCTGCTTTGGGAAACCTCATTACTTGACCCAGACGAGGTATGGTTCATTCACTTACCATCGAAACAGGGTCTTGAGCAGATTTTTGTACTCGGTGGTTGTAATTACAGGAACATAAAGTAAAATTTATCTGATAGTTCTAAAAGGTGGTCTTCTTGTTTTAGGGAATTCGCTTTAGGGGTTTGTCAATTCCTGAGTGTCAAAAGCTTTTACCAGCTGCAAAGCCTGACGGAGAACCTTTGCCTGAGGGTCTTTTATGGCTTCTTTTGACTGGAAAGGTGTGCAATTGTGCATGAGGTTCTAGTAATGGCAGGATATTTTTTTTTGGCCTGTAGTGGTTGATGATGTACCCCTTTTCTCCTTTACCTCAGGTGCCAAGCAAAGCTCAGGTGGATGCTTTATCTCAGGAATTGCGTGACCGTGCTGTCGTTCCAGGTTTGTAGTTTCTGCATTATTCCTGGCACTTGCAGGTGTAAACATTAAATCACTCCTACTCTCTCTTGGCTCAAACAGTGCAATTCTTACTTATCTTGGATTTCTGTTTTTGTTACAGATTACGTGTTTAAGGCCATTGATGCTCTACCTGTCTCAGCTCATCCAATGACTCAATTTGCAACTGGTGTTATGGCACTCCAGGTTTGAAAAAAAAAGTTGATGTTCTGTGTTCTTTAGTTTTATACATAAGATAAACTTAGAGGAACTGCAACTCCTTAGTCCTATTTTTTTTGTTAACTTGTTAATCATCTCATTTGATGAGATGAACAGGATGACCTTTGACAATAGCTATTGTTCTTCAAAAGTTCACGAGCTCATGTTGGCAAGGTTGCTTTGGAGTTCAATGCATTAAATTTAGT
This sequence comes from Hibiscus mutabilis, assembly GCA_019671005.1. Lineage (NCBI taxonomy): Eukaryota > Viridiplantae > Streptophyta > Magnoliopsida > Malvales > Malvaceae > Hibiscus > Hibiscus mutabilis. The sequence continues at coordinate 12,732 of JAGYYJ010002371.1, read as the reverse complement.
ATTTTAAAACTCATTACCTGGGTTTGAACTATTATATATTTGAAGATCCCTATGTTTATTCTTTAAATCACAAATTGTCATTTTAGGCTAGATGTCCTCTTTTTTCATCTCCTGGTAATCAGAAAACACCACTTTCTAATAACCAGATAGCATCTGAGAATTAACTGGATAATCTTTATGTATATGTTTTTGAGTTTCTTTTAAATGTCTATATTTGCTGTTCTGGTTCTATGATTTCCTTTCCTTACTCTCTTTCTCCTATACATTACAGACTCTATAGGAGATAGACTTCTTTATTCTAGCTTTATCTTCTGGGTGTAAATGTAATGCTTTAAATCGATGGTGGTAGGCATAAAGAGTGTGTAACTGATTTCAAGCTTGTTTTATTAAGTTCATATGCGTGTATCTAAATTGAACGACTTTAATCTTTCAGGTTCAAAGTGAATTTCAGAAAGCATATGAGAAAGGAATTTCAAAGACAAAGTAAGGCCTTCTGAGCAGTTATTACTATGATGCTGTAACTCAACTTTCTAGTGGTCATGCATCCTTTTATTTATTATATTTCTTTCAGGTATTGGGAGCCAACATATGAAGATGCTCTTAGTTTGATTGCTCGTGTGCCATTGGTAGCTTCTTATGTTTATAGAAGGTTAGTGAATACCTTGTCTATAGTCAGATAAGTTGTTCGATGACTTAAGTTTGTGAAATTTTCTTTTAGTGTTCTGGAATCTTGCAGATTTTTGTTTGTGTAGATGTAGAACAAGAAGAGTGAAAGAGGCAGAAAATGTTGAATCTAGAACTTTTAGGGAGATTACAGGGAATAGAGAGGAAAGAAGTGAGAAACAAGTTGAACCTGAGAGAACAAAGAGAGGAAATCTGAATACTAAAAAATTCAATAATCCAAATCTCAGTTAAAAACACACCCACCAAATTTATAGACAGAGGTTGTAACATTTGGATGTAAATTTGCAATTCCAAATACCTAGCCCATAATTGTCTAAAGTTTTCCTTCATCAATGTGTTGATTTGATGTTCTGTTTAATTCGGTTTTGGCTTGGCACCAATAAGCATGTTATTTCAATGTTATGAACTGATGTGTGGGTGACCTATCTGACCACTGCAGCATTTCCTTGTAATCTTAGTTCGATAAAGTTTTGTCTCTTAAATTATGGTCCCTTCTCTTTGATTTTGAAGGATTTATAAAGATGGAAAATTTATTCCTGTGGATGACTCGCTGGATTATGGAGGAAATTTTTCACACATGCTGGGATTCAGTAGTCCCCAAATGCACGAGCTTATGAGGCTTTATGTCACCATCCATAGGTTAGTTTTTGTTAATCTCCTATAGAACATATGATTTATGGGATACAGTCGTACAAAATTTAGGTTTGTGTATTTACTTTTAGCAATATAGTATCTTCTAAATTATCATATTTGTCATCATCTTTGGTCAAATAATATGTCACTTTAATGATGCGTTTTTCAATCTTGTGCTCCAGTGATCATGAAGGTGGAAATGTTAGTGCCCATACTGGCCACTTGGTAAGTTACAAATGGTTAGTAGTATGGTTATAACCTTTTTCGGTGTCTCTGATCTCTGGTTATTACTATCTCATACCAAGGTCATTTTTTAAAAGTTCTCAAACACATTGATAATTTTTCAAGCTTATGCTGATCTGACCAATGCTTGGTGTTTTTTTAATTTGTTTATATTGATGATGTGAATTCAGGTGGGTAGTGCCCTTTCAGATCCTTATCTTTCCTTTGCAGCTGCACTGAATGGGTTAGCTGGGCCACTTCATGGTCTGGCTAATCAGGTATTAAATCTTTCTGACTTTGAGTTGCCTGTCATTTTCATTTTTGTGATTTAATTTCTCTATAAATAGGTTTTCCTAAATATTATGTCTTATGTAGAGCAATATGCTTTTTTGCTTCTAAAACTTAGTTTTGCGAAGTTTTTCCATAAGTTCTTAAGTTTTTAATTGGTTTTTACCTGATTGTAATGGTTATAAATCTCAAGTGAATTGAGTTTGCGAAGTCTTTTATGCGGTGGCAAAAAATTCAGGCACTGGTTGTATCTGGATGTTTATTGCATCCAAAAGTCCTTGAGTGGAAGATAATAGTTTTATTTATTATTCATAAACATCCTATGATATGATTGTACCGAATTCTTGTAGATGGGGTCATTCTGTTTCCACTATTTTATAAGCATTAAAAGAAAAAAGTGCATAAGTAGGCAATGGGTCCAGAAGACCTATAATGGGCTTCATTTATCTCTTTGGAGCCTTGTTGTTCCTAGGTGATTTCTATGCAATTACCTATCCTTACATTATTAATAGAAGCAGATAATTTCAGTGTTAAAAAGAGCGAAAGACGCACTAAGGCTATAGGGGTTTTATAGCCGAGGCGCAAGGTTTTTTTTTTTCAGTTGTAGAGTAAAGCAAAAAGAACAGTTCATGCACTGTAAACACCAAAGAGTATTCATCATCAGCATTTTATGTATTAAGCATTACTTTAAAGTTCTTTACATTCAATAAAATTTTGGGTGATACGGATAATGAGATTCTTTGAATGTTCAACTTTAACATGAACCAATCAAGAATGTATAAATGCACATGAAGCAGAGTACTAAGCAAGAAAGAAAATTTAGTACTTTAAAAAGGACTATAAGTTCAACAAAGCTCTTAATTTCATTTACCTTTAACTTTCCAATCAAAAAGCATATTGCATTTTATCATGCAATATAAAAAATTTTATCCTGCAAATAGGCAAAGCTAGTTATATAATACTCTCAAAAAGATATATGATAATATGATTTAAATTAAGGATTTATATCCAATACACTAGCGGTAGAAACTTTTAGTTTTCACAAACGCCTTAGTTTTAGGGGGTGTAGGGTTTAATTGTTAGAATTTAGGAGTTAGAGTTAAGATTTAGGTTAGGGTTTAGGGTAATATGTTGAAGATTTAGGTTTTAACCTATAAATACTAAATTTTAATCCTAAACCCAAAATTCTATTCACAATGACTAAATTCTAAACTACTAAACCTAAACCATACACCCTAAATCGAGTCCCTAAACCCTAAAACTAAAATGCTTGTGGAAACTATCAGCGTATCAAATAATTATTCATGAATTAAATCATGATAAAAATAAGTCAATTCAAGATTAATTTAAACTTAAATTAACTCAAATACGCAATAACATTTTATTGTATCAAAACAATTAAATTTAGTTCAAGTTTTAAAACTTAATCAAATTAATTTGAATTTAAATTCGATCCAATTTAATTAATGTTTGTATATATCGTGTGTTATGCTTTAAGTTCAAATTACACATTAACTCGACTAAGTTAATTTAAATTTCATTTGATTAATGTTATTTTTGTGTGGTCCTCACCTTTAACCTAAGTTAGTATGTAAAACACAATAAAAAAAATAAAAAAAGAACAAGAAAAATTAAACAGGCGGCGCATTTTTGCGCCTCGGCGCCTGGTGCGCCCAGTGTTTAAAAAGGCGCAACTGAGGCGCTAAGGCGAGTCGAGGGTAAAACGCCTAATTGGGTCTAGGCGAGGCGACTTCAATGAGGCGCACCAAGGCGTGCCTAAGGCGCAAAAAGGCGCGTCTTTTTAATTTTTGTTTTTGTTTTTTTTTATTTTTTATTGTGTTTTACCTACTAACTTGGGTCAAAGGTGGGGACCACACAAAAATAACATTAATCAAATAAAATTTAAATTAATTTAGTCGAGTTAATGTGTAATTTGAACTTAAAGCATAATACATGATATATACAAATATTAATTAAATTGGATTGAATTTAAATTCAAATTAATTTGGTTGAGTTTTAAAACTAAAACTAAATTTAATTGTTTTGATACAATATTGCGTATTTGAGTTAATTTAAGTTTAAATTAATCTTGAATTAACTTATTTCTATCATGATTTAATTTATGGATAATTATTTGATACACTGATAGTTTCTACTAGCGTCTTAGTTTTAGGATTTAGGGTTTAGGTTTAGTAGTTTAGAGTTTAGTCATTGTGAATAGAATTTTGGGTTTAAGGTTAGAATTTAGTGTTTATAGTTTAAAACCTAAATCCTTAATATATTACCTTAACCTCTAAACCTAAATCTTAACTCTAGCTCTTAAATTCTAACCATTAAACCATACACTTTAAATTGAGTCCATAAACCCTAAAACTAAGGCACTTGTGAAAACTAAAAGTTTCCACCGCTAGTGTATTGGATATAAAACCTTAATTTAAATCATATTATCATATATCTTTTTGAGAGTATTATATAACTAGCTTTGTCTATTTACAGTATAAATTTTTTTCTATTGCATGATAAAATGGAATATGCTTTTTGATTGAAAAGTTAAAAAGGTATATGAAATTAATAGCTTTGTTGAACTTATAGTCCTTTTTAAAGTACTAAATTTTCTTTTTTGCTTAGTATTCTGCTTCATGTGCATTTATACATTCTCCTTGATTGGTTCATGTTGAAGTTGAACATTCAAAGAATCTCATTATTCGTACCACCCAAAATTTTATTAAATGTAAAGAACTTTGAAGTGATGCTTAATATAAAATGTTGATGATAAATACTTTTTGTTGTTTACAATGTATGAATTGTTCTTTTTGCTTTACTCTACAACTGGAAAACATGTATATCTCTTATTTTTAAAAAGTGCGCCTCACTTTAATAAGGCGCTTGCCTTGCGCCTCGGCTATAAAATCCCTATCGCCTTAGTGCGCCTTTCGCCCTTTTTAACACTAGGTGCGCCTCATTGAAATCGCCTCGCCTAGATGCAATTAGGCGCTTCACCCTCGCCTTGCCTAGGCGATCCTCAGCTGTGCCTTTTTAAACACTGGATAATCTTGCTTCAAATGTTTATATTGTTTGTGTATCTTGCTACTCCCAATGCAATCAGAACTTTATAAAATTCTTAGTCTTTACAAAACCACTATTACGGCTTGGAATCGTCAAACAATGAACAACTAGCATAGACATGTGCTGATTATTTCCATCATAATATTCTTTACCCATTTAATTTGGTTAATGTATCATCACTTGTGTTTCCGAGCTTGAATCTGAAATTATGAGCAAGTCTACGTTTTGGTGATTTGTTGCTACATGTTTCTTTGCAGGAAGTGTTACTTTGGATCAAATCTGTGGTAGATGAGTGTGGAGAGAACATATCCAAAGACCAACTTAAAGACTATGTCTGGAAAACACTGAATGGCGGCAAGGTATTGTCTGAAGTTTATTTGAATATAAGATTTAGTTTAGCGACAAGTTATGAAAATTCTTCTGCCTCAAAGCATATACTACAGCACCTGTCCGTCAGTGCTTATAAGCATCTTGTGGTTGCTTTTGAAATTTCTATTTGTTTTGAGCTCTCTTGCTGACTTCCTTGAAGTTGTTGTACTAAGATTGCATTTTACCTTTTGAGATTCTCGGTTTTAGACTTGAGCAAAAAAGGGGTTTTAACATCCTCCATGTGACGAATGGCACAATTTATCTTCATTTCTTATTAGAAGCTCAATTAGATTATCTTTAATGTTGTCTTAATTCAATGTACTTTCTGTCTGCAGGTTGTCCCAGGATTTGGTCATGGAGTGCTGCGTAAAACTGATCCAAGATACATGTGTCAGAGGGAGTTTGCATTGAAGCACTTGCCTGATGATCCCCTATTCAAGCTGGTTCTCACTCATCCCTTGATGAATGAATGTTGATGATTGTCATTTGTCTGCTACTGTTTACACTTCTAGTTTATTACTAAGGTGACATAATTTTCATCATTGCAGGTCTCACAACTTTATGAGGTGGTGCCTCCTATTCTTACCGAGTTAGGCAAGGTAATTTCTGATTTACATCATTTTAGCAGAAATCTTCCAAAGAATTTGCATATGCTGCATGTTTTAACACATCACAAAAGAACGGACTTCAGTGCAGTGGTAAAGTTCAGAAGACCATGTAAATTGTAGTTAACGAATAGAATCTGGAATCGTTGCTGGCTTGATTTATTATTTGAAATGAATGGTAAAATTTGGAAAAAAAAATAGGTTAAGGAAAGGTAGGAATCCTCATGGTCTCATGGAAGCAGTCATTAAAGCCTATATTACTTAAACTCAGATGAGTTTCAGGTATAGCAGTATGGGTATGTGTTAAGCATGAACGTTCAAATTTTTTTTATAAAGTCATGTATTGTTGAAGGGTCATACCTCCATAACCTTATCAGTTGTTGGACATATGTTCTTCAAGTAAACTTATGACTCTGACCTATTTAATTTGTATGTTTTTTAAGTTCATGCTTTTCATTTGTATTGAGAAATAAACTCGTCTTTCTTCTTTTATAACATTAAAATTACCAATTTATTGCAAGTTTTATATTGTTTCGTTGAATATTAGGATATTATTTGGCAACTAAACTGACACTTTAACGTAAATAAGATTAGCTCAAGCGATACATTGTTTCTATCATGTTAAATTGGACTTCAATGCCTGCATTTGTAATTTTGGGATGCTTTGTAGGTTAAAAACCCCTGGCCCAATGTTGATGCACACAGTGGAGTGCTGCTGAATTATTTTGGTTTGACTGAAGCAAGGTATCATCCATCTGAAGCTTTTCTTCCATATAGCATGAACATTTATTGCTGTTCAATTTTTGGGATGCAAGAGTAGTCTATTTTTTTTGTATAAATGAATAGTGTAGTTAGTTGTATAGTAATTCTTCATTTTCCCAAGGATAATTTTTTTTAAACTTTATGTGCAGATACTATACCGTTCTTTTTGGTGTATCAAGGAGTATCGGAATTTGCTCTCAGGTTTGTTTATCGCTTCAATATTTCATCTGCATTTGTGTGAATCGCCGGGTGTTGCTTTGAGTTTAAATATGTTGTTTTCTGTTGGTTCAGCTTATATGGGACCGAGCACTAGGATTGCCACTCGAAAGGCCAAAAAGTGTTACAATGGATTGGCTAGAAAATCACTGCAAGAAAGCAAAAGCAGCTTAAAGTTGGTGGATGAACTCTTTTTTTTTGTTGTTGTTGTTGGTAATAGTGAATAAACCTCTTAGCATAACAATTCCTCACAAGGCTTGGTTTTGTAAAATGTCGAGCTGTTAGATTTTTCTATTTGTTTGCTGGGAAAATTACTTGAAAATGCTGATTTGTTCAGTAGTTGAGCTATTTCCTTCAAATTTACCAAGTTTTAGGCTTGGGTCTAAGAAATAAACTTCTGGTTTTGGTTCTACTATGTGCACGATTAATCGGAATTTTGGTTTATAAAATGGCTTGGTAGATTCAATACCTAGAGAAATTACTGGTAGTGAACCCTAGTTAAGAATGATCCGATTATTTTTTATTTCGAACCTGAGAGTAGTATTCTCTCTAAAATATATAAATGAAGCATACATTTATCAAAATCTATTGGTTTCACTGCTCGTATTAATGTTTTTAGAAGTAGAGTGGATCTATGTAAAATCCACTGAGTGGGTTATGCAAAATTCTTTGTTTAAATAAGTTGGTATCTAGGTAGGTCCTTTTGCCTGTCATGAAGGCACTGGTTTGGATGTGATGCATTGCCCATCTTGTATATGCAAATTATTGATCCAAGAAGCAAGTTACACAACTATCCCAAATCTATGGCTCAGTACGGTTCCACTGGTAAAACCCAGGTTTACGGTGAAGAAACAGTGTTGGAGAAGCTGAAAATTACAGCTTTTCCAAAATGAGCGTTTGAGACTAAAATCAGACGCAAAATACGGGAAAGAGACGCAAACGCGAAGTGGTCAGCGAAACTTTTCTGTTTGGCAACGTGTTGTCGAACGAATCCTAAATTGAATCGACACAACCAACCTAACCCAATCTATTAACAAATTTAATTTAAAATATCATATATTTATATAAATTTTAACACATTACTATTTCAATGTATACAAATCTCGAACAATCATTCAAGTGATGCATTTTTTTGGGTAAAACTGTATAAAATTAATTTTACACAAGTATATGTATTTACACTATAAAAATTCAAATCCTAAATTCTTAACCCTAACCCTAAAAAACTAAACCCTAAACTTTAAACCCTATACACTAAATTATAAAACATACAACTTAAACCCCTAAACTTTAAGCCCTAAATTAACTCTTAACCCCTAAAACTAAAAGGCACGTGTAAACTTTAATTTACATTACCTGTGTTTCAAAGTTTTTTTTTAATCATTTTATAGTTTAAGTATCTTTCAATATTTTACTCATGACAAGTTATGCGCTCCTAAGCATATGACCAACCATGCAGCACAACTGCCATTCACTTTCTCTAAACAAGATTTTTTCTGTTCGAAAGATAATATGCCATTAACGTGTCCATGTCTTAACAAACCGACATTAAGAGGAAACATATAAAGAATATAGACAATAGCTCCAGTACAGCGTTTCATAATAATCAAACTTGAAGCGAGTCTGTTTTATGTTGGCACGAAGCTTATTACAGTAAACTACAGACAGAAACCGACAATGTCCAAACTTCGTTCTTTCCATTGAGCATCCACCTGCAATATTGACTATGATGAAAATCAGTTTGCAGACCAAGTGAATCGCCAAAATTCATGAGAATAGAGCATTTACGATTATCTTTTGCACGTATCAGCAAAGCTACCAGGAGATTTTAATAGAAATTCAGGGCCTTGGTAGAATTTAGACGCCTTTCAACAAAACATTCATAGAAGCTAATAACTTGATGTGCTTCGCTTTGATAGAAAGATAGACAGAGCATGTATCATAAAAAAATACCCAAATACATTTGATAACAATTAAAGTGGAAAAGAAAATAAAAGAGAAACTAAACTTTCAATTTTCTCCTTAGACTTAATGAAGGCAACTTTTTACTGGCATCACCTTATCCTAGAGAACCTAACTTAGTACTTGAATTTAAGACTAAATCCTTCATCATATCTTTAAAAAGGTACATTGTTTTGCGTAAATTGAAGTATAGAAATCTAAATAGTTTCTTGGTGATGCGTAGCATTCCTAAATGTATCTTAATTGGTTATCTTGGTATGCCTTTCTCCAGGTTTTATGTTCTATTTTAGTTAATGATTAGCAACTATGCTTATGTTTAATTAAGTGGTCATATGACTGGCTTAGACAAGAAAATGCCTATTAGTACCAAATCGCTACTATCAATAGCTGCCATAACCCTAGTATAAATAGTCTTTTATGTGAGAAAGGGGCCATGGTGGCTGGAGAAGATGAACGCCGGTGAACAATGAATAATAAAATATGAAAAGCTACAGTTTAACGATAGAACAAAAATAATATTTTCAACAGAGAACAATGTGTTTCTCTGTATTTTCTCTTATTCTTCTTAATCAAATGTGTATAAGGTGAGCCTTTAAATAGGCAATTACAGAGTTTTAATATAACTAAAATTATACTTTTATATATAATTTAAATAATATTTATCCATAATTTAAATAAGACTTCTAATAAATCTAAACTACTGACTTAGAAATAAACTCTAATTACACATTAAATTAAACTCTAACACTTCTCGTCAACTTACATTCCCCCTCAAGCTCTAACACTTCTTGGATAACTTACATTTTAGACAAATTCCACTTGGACACTATGATTAGAGGACAAACAAAACCTAAACCAAAGTTTTTTTGGCTCCGATTTCCATTTAACATCAATTCTAGACCGCTGTGGATTTTTTCAGTGTTTTTCGTTTGTCCTTATATTCTGTCTACTTCCTCATTAAACTTGGGCTGCACTTCAAGGAGTCCTATCATAATAAAATTTCATGCTCTACGTGTAACAACGTAATAGAATTCTGAGATGGAAAATGTAACAATTTAAAGACCAAGTATGAAAATGGAAACAACAGCAGATATGACAATTTACACCTTACTTTCAACCCACAAAAACGGTTTGTGCTACATAGTAACAATGTGGACAATTTTCATCCATTGGACATAAAAAAAAATTATTGCAAGATTACATTTTTTCCATCTAAATTTATGATGAAAATTGAAAATACTGAAAATTATGAAAGGTCAGGGAAGAAAATGAATTTTTGGCGTAAATCAGACGGCTTCGGTGTAATTAACCCCTTTTAATTAGGATGATAACAATCTCACTCTTATACTATCTGGTAATCAACTTTAGAGAACACTAACAGATATCTCAGATCAGCCGTCTATGGGAAACGGATTAAACAGCAATTTCAAACAACACTGGAAAACTTATAACTAGGTTCAAAATAGAAAGAGAGAAATTTCATTTTTTTCACAACCAGATGTGATTATTGAAAAATTAAATATCTTTCATCTAAAGGATAAAAATGCCAAATCTGGATAACAATTTTGATTACAAAACAGAAATGATAAAAGCATCAGAGTTAAATCTGGTGAGTAGACCTGATCTGAATCCCAAAGTACAATGAAAGAGGGAAGAAGGAAAGACCTGATCTCAATGAGAGTGAGAAGAAGATTGTTGTTGATGATGATGAGAAGAGGAAGGAGCATAAACCCTGTTGTAGACCTGCTCCCCGACCAGATAAATGCCAAAGGCGACGAGGGCGATGCCTAGCCCAGGGGTGGCGTGGCGGAGCTGGTTGCCAAGCATCGGATGCTTCCTCCACTCGTCCCTCCTCTTGAAGAATTCCCCTGTTGGTCCAAGCGTCTTCCCCATTCTCTCAAGCCTCTCTGCTCTGTTCGGCGTTTTCAGATTTTGGGCTACCCCATCGATTATATCACTCTTATATATTGGGTTACTTTCCTACTCCGCCTTCTTGGAGCGGATTGACTAATTCACCTATTTGAATGAGATCCCAAAATATTGGTAGAATTGATATACAAGTCCCGATATTAAAATTACTTTTTTTTTACAATTTGTTAAAAAGTATATCATTTTTTTAACTCTTGAAAAAATTGATAAAAAGTAAAAACTCTATCAAACCAAATATTTAATATAAGGAAAAAAATTTAATACACAGACTGTGTAATTTTAATTTACAAGTGTCTTTTAGTCTTAGAGGTTAGGGTTTTAGTTTAGGGTTTAAAGTTTAGGGGCTTAGATTGTAAGGTTTAAAATTTAAAGTTAGTGTTTAGAATTTATTGCATAAGGTTTAAGGTATTGTATTTGAAACATAAAATTTAAGGGTTTAGGTTGTAAGATTTAAAATTTAAGGTTAGTGTTTAGAATTTAAGGTTAGTATTTAAAATTTAGGACATATGACATAAAGGTTAGGATTTTACCCTTAATATAAATACTTTAAAGGGATATTGTATTTTATCTATAGTAATTATTTTCATTTTACTTTTTTGAAAAATAAAATTTTTATTCCAAAATCTCTATTTTGATAAAAATGTAGAAATATGAAAAAAAAATTCTCTAAAAAGAAAATCCACTTTCCTTAACAGTGCAGGATTATGGCCCAAACTGTGTCTAGAGCCCAATTACTAACCACTGGAGCACGCTCTAAGAGAAGCGCGTGGAGAAGAAGGAAATATGGTCCTCATCTGGTGATGATCGGCAATCCAGATGGCAGAAGATGAATAGAGATCATACTCTTTGAGTGCGCAGCTCCGCAACACCCCTCCCCTCCGTTTCACGACCCCGATTAAAATACCGCACACAGCTGCAATGCCTCTGTCAACCCCCGCCGCTGTTCCACTCACCGATAAGGACGTCGAAAGACGCGCCGCGTCAACCACCGAACGAGAAGTCAACAGCTCCGATATGGAAATCGACGACGACGACGTTGAGGAAGAAGGAGAAGAGGAATTGCATGTGTCTTCGGAACGAAACGGTTATTATAAATTAAACCATCGTTCAATCGATTTTTCATTGAATTAATTTCGAACGTTAATAATTTATGCATGATGCAGATGATAACTTTGTCACATCTTTATGACATTTGAATTTTCTGAAAGTAGATTAAATTTTTGAACATGTTTTATTCATGATTTTTTGTGCCGCGACTTGATTGACCTTAGAAGATTGTAATGCTAGCTGTTAAGAGCTGCAAAATAAATAAATAAAACATAATTTCTGAATGTGGGAAGAAACGTTTATAGATTTGTGTGTACTTATTCAACAACTAGATTGGTTTTCAGTTGAGCCCAAGTACCTTAGTATTCCAGAAATTTGGTGCTCATTTTATTAGCTTTAAGGGTTTCAAATAGCGCTCCGCAAACGCTATAGCGGCCGCTATATTGCGGTAGCGCCGCCGACCGAAACCGCTATTTCTGATATTAACGGTGTGAAACGGAATCACACCGATCGCGCCAGCAATCGCGGCGGTAACGTCCAATCGCGGTGGTAACGGCCCTTTATTCACCCAAAACTAAAAAAAAGAGAGGTTTTAAGAAGAGGACCTTCGGATTTTTTCCGATTCCCGGAGCTCCGGCAGTCGCTTGGACAATCCCAACGGTGAAAAGAAAGATGGCGAGGAGGGGAAGCACATACTCCGATCTTGTCCCGATCCGACGGTGAAAAAGCGAGATCGTCGAGGGGGAAGTCGAGAAGTTCAAGACCACTTTTGAGGCTTTAGATACATTTTTTGAAAAATCTATTCCGATAGAATGAAAGAGGACGCTGAAGGGAGTCGATTGGTGCCTGGATCGACGACGGAACGTAACCGGAGCGGCGGCGGCGGCTGATTGAAGACGACGACGGTGGAAGAGTGGGTTATTTGCAGTGTAATAAAAGGGGAATGCGA
>JAGYYJ010002909.1:0-27142 GCA_019671005.1 Hibiscus mutabilis | reverse complement strand
TTTTCAATTTAATCACTAGAATTTCAAATTGCACTCATTTAGATCACTACTACAGTACTACGTTACTTCTTTAACTTCAACACCAAAACCCTATGTTTTAGAGTTTTTATTTTTTAAATTAACCTTATTTTTTTAATGGTCACATCCTTATCTATAGTTATTCGGTCGTCGTCAATCATCACCCATGACGTAAGTGGTATCAAAACATTCACCTTTCTTCCCTCTTTCTCTTTCTTATTTTAATTTTACTCGAAATTGATAAAAACCAAATCAAAATTTTGACTTTATCTTGTTTGATTTGCAATCACCATCGTCTGATCAAGGTGGAACAATGTATATTGTTCTCTTTCTTCTCGACCTCTCATCACTTGGATTTGGACAAAAAAACTCAGGAGTAAGCTCAAACTTTTGAATTTGAGGAAAGCTTCAAGGGGTTTTGGATAAATATATCAAAAAAAAAAAATTAAACGACGTTATAGAGTTAACTGTCATAAACACAGAGGGGCTGCAAGTGGAAAACTTTGGAAGTGATGATATGATGTCCCCATTGTTTCCTCATATACTGTTGGTTTTCTTGGTATAGAGTTAAAGTTCTTTAGGAAGCTCTGCTTCAATGCTAAAGTAAAAAGCCATGTTTCTCTGGAATTGTGATAGGATTATAGCCCTTAACATACAAGAATTTGGTGGTGGATTGAATAAGGAATACACTGTTACTTTGTAATAATGTTATTTAGCATTACCTTGGATTTGACATTCATTTGGTTTGAGCCTGCCCTGTATATGCAGTGAGCTGCTCCCCGTTGATAGATGCACAACAGTTCTTTCAGTTTTAGATCACATGGGAACAACTTAAAATTCCTACTTGATGTTGAACTACAAAATGATTCCAATTTCTAAATTTTTTCTTCATATCATTTTTAGCATTATCCTTATGGGCACTATGATTTTTCATTCGTCTCATAGTTAAATAAACTTGTAAGGGCATAACTCTAAGTTCAATCAATAAACTTATCCAGTCAGACATTTTAGAAAAATGATATGCAAAGAAACTAAAGCGTTAAAGGTAAACATTACTCCTCCCCTGCCCTCTTTTCTTCTGTAAGAGGACGGCGGGTGATGATATAGCAACTATTTGAGCCAAATCACATGGGAAATGGAACAACAAATGAAATGACCAACAGCATACTGATTAAACAGGTCAGATCTAATCAAGAAACAAAGATACGCAGAAACGTCATACTTAATTGTACGTAGATCCCAAAACTGGACCGATGATTCACAAGTTGTCGCAACAGCATTTATGTCATGCGGATCCCATGCACCACCAGATAAGTAATGAAGCATACCAGATGACTGCTTAGACTGCACCTACATTTCCACAATAAGATCTGAATAAGCAATCAATGTTAGATGGACTCAGGTTCAGATATTCGACACAGGTAAATCTAAGGGCCAGACACATCATTTGCTAAAAAAATCATCTGCCACTTTAACTGATGTTGTATTTTCACCAAATTTCACTCATAAATTCTCCTTTGTCTCCTATTTCCGTTTTCTACATGCTCATCCTCTTCACAGCTTTGAAACCTAGAAACATTCCTTGCCACCAAGAACCACCTCTGTGATGTTGGCTGCTGTGTTGAACTACACAGTAACGAATCTGACACATATCGTGTTAACATGGGTATGGTTCCGTAAAGTGCTGATACCATGTAACATAGATATATAACATAGATATGCATTTAGATGTTTCTGGATTACGATAACTGCCACTGATATGTAGTCAATGTCTCTGCCAGGTTAGATAAATGCAAAGTTTCCAATTGCCATAAAATTTAATATCAGACACTGAAGCTATATCAAATATATTGAGATACATAAAAAGAAAAAGAAGAGTGAGTAAACAATGCAACCGATTACAAATTTATGTCAGTTGGTGTCTTTGAAGAAGGTATTCCAGTGTTTATTTACTACTTTCACAAAGTTAAATAAAACCTAGAGGTTCCATATTCGCTTGCTAGTACAATAACCATTGATGATAAAGAAGACAATCCATGCAGAATCTAACCTGGGCAGCCTTTTTTGAACAATCTAAAGTCCACAAGAAAAGATTCTCATCGTCAATGCTGATCAATTTATCTCGTCTTCCAGATGGCCACCAGAGAACACTGTTAATAAGTTTGACAAACCAATGAGGAATCAAAATCTCATCAGAGTGAAAGAACAAAAAGCAAACACTATCAGCTTCTAAAGTTTGACATCTCTTGTGCCCTTTCCTATAGTGAAAATTTCTATTTTCTACAGGAATACGTCCTGTTACAGACCTCCATAAGTTAGGATCAAGTCAGAATCTTTGGGCTCGTTTATTATCCTTTCAATCATCGAAGTGAATTTCTCAGCCATCACTTCCAAAATCTTATCCTCTGGGACATTACGGCATTTCTTGTGATGATCATCCCCTTTGTGAGAAGAAGAGAACAATAACTCTGATAACCGATCCTTCTCAGCTTGTCTATAGCATTTCAACCCCTCCATTGTCCCGGATATGATAAGGTGGTAAGTGTAGACAACTCTTTGCTGTCCAAGCCTATATGCACGGCATATAGCTTGTCGTTCCACAGATGGATTCCATGTCACGTCAAGCAAAACCACTCTAGAACCACCAACAAGATTTATACCTTCCGAGCAAGCCCTTGTCGATGCAAGCAATACCCTTGCTTTGCTCATCGGATCATTGAAAACATTAATTATCCTTTGACGCTGCTTCACATCGCATTGCCCATCCATGTACAATATCTCATCCATTTCCTTCCATTTGAAAAAATCTTTAAGCTGCTCCACTATTAGGTTTAAAGGTTCAAGGTACTGACTGAAAACCAAGACCTTTTCGTCCAGAGCTCCACTGAGCTTAAGGAGTTCTATGAGGAATCTTGTTTTAGTTCCTTCATCAGGCCTCAGTCTCATCCGTTCTAACTCGTCCATACTAACAACGGAGCCAACAATTTCCTTAACATCTTGCTTGTTGTATAACTGCTGCAACAAAGAAGGGTGGGTGGAGATCAAGGACACGTAATACTCTCGCAAGAAGGCATTTCTTGTTTCTTTAATGCGCTCAAGGATTCTATTCTGCAGAATGGAGGGCTGTAAAACAACCACAGAATGCCTCAAACCGGGAAGGGTAGTCTGCAGAATTGTGCCTTTATGCGCATGCACAAAGGGCTTAATCACAGCTTTGAGCTCTCTCAACTTTCCAGCTTCATGTACATCATCTTTGCCAATGGAATCTGTCAAAAAAGCCCATTTCCTTTTTGCATCGTTTCCTTCGTCGTTGGACTTTTTATTAACCTCAAATCGACGCCTAGACTGGATTACTTCAGCAAATTTTGGTCTCACTAAGCGAAGAGTGTTGAAGAGCTCGTCAAAATTATTTTGGAAAGGAGTTCCAGAGAGAATAATACGACGTCCCGTTTTAATTCTCGACAATGCCTTCCACATAAGTGTATCATTGTTTCTAGGTGTGTGCCCTTCATCAAGAACATATAGACCAGGACACTCAAGAAGGGTCTTACACACATGCATATCTGCTTTTGTACATTTCTGCTTCTCCTCGATATCTTTCCCAGCAAGTTGAACAAAAAGGTTGTAGCTGATTCCCAAAATGCCACCATCGGATTTCCAAGACAGCAACTTCACCATAAGTCGGGCAAGATGTCTATCTTGATATGGAACACGATGCTTGAACATTTCATAAAGACCAATTACCTTTGTTTTTTCCTTCCCAGAAAATTTCTCAGTGTTGAGATTGTGAAAGGGAATGTCAACCTTCCACTTTCTAAACTCAGCTTCCCATGTCAGTAGCATGCTGCGAGGAGCAACAATCACTGGCCTGCAACTTGGATATTCATTCAAGTACGTCTGAAGAAAGACTATAGTTAGAAGTGTTTTCCCCGTCCCAGGAGCATGAGATATAATGCATCCATCACCACCTTTGGATGAGTTTCTCGACTTGTCACGATAAATTCCTCCAGCTATATTATTCCAAAGAAATTCAAAACCTTCTTGCTGATGGGGATAGAGTTTACTTTTTAAATCGGGAATGATTTCCCACACCGTGCCTTGGATATTAGCGTAGTGATCAGAGCCAGATATATCACTGTTAGAATCTTCATGTTGAAGGCCATCAAATATGGAAGGGTCCACGGTGCCAAAGAATTGCCTTTCGTATTTCCCGCAAGGATCTGTCATCTGAATCAAGCAAAACCAAGTTATGAATAATCAATTATCAGCCGGCTTGTCCATCCATGCTTTAAAAATTGACAAGTAACAGATTTTAACAGAGCACTTCTATCATCATGCCACTATACCAAGGTAAAATAAAATTAAACACTATTATGAAAATGAAAGTTCCAATATAGATTATTAAGCATGAAACCTAGAAGTATGACAAACAACTTACAAAAGGCGGCGAGATATCTTTGATATCCAAAAGCAGGAAAGAGCAAAACTTGCATTTCATTCCTACTTCATCGTCTAGCACGACATAATGATCCCCTCGACGACATCGGGATAGGGTTGTGTTGTCATGTTCAGACTCGGAAATATCGGCAACTTCATTTTCCACCTGTTCATCAGTTCAATATGAAAAAAAATCAGTTCAGCTCAAATTCAAAATGCAGCATGCAGACAAGTTGAGTTAAATGACTTTGAAACTAGTGGTGTAAAGGACAAACAAATTCTGATTTGGTTGAAGCAAAATGCCAAAATCAAATACTCCTACATTAACAATATGGTATATGAGCGTCCCCATTATTATTATTATTATTATTATTATTATTATTATTATTATTATTATTATTATTATTCATGAATCATAACATACCGTAGATGGCAACGTTGAAGTGGAACTGAAATCGGACATCATAGAAAATTGCATCTCAGACCAGAGGCAATCCATTTCTTTCTCAGACTCTGTTTTCTCAGGCCTGGTTGTTTCCTCAACTCCAAAAGTGAACCTGGAAGACAAATGGTTTTCTTCGATTTCTTCTTCGAGAGCGATGTTCTCTTCGGATGTGTTTGAATCCGTGTCCTGTTTGTGCACAATAGATTCCGCAAGAATGCTAAGAAGATCAATTTTTTTGGTGTTGGAAGAAGTGGGAAGTTCCTTTTTACTCTCAGACTTAGTTTTGGGAAATGTAAACTCGATTACATCGGAACCATCCAAGCCAGATAAGCCGCCTGAATACCTTTTAACCTCCCTAGCGTGTTCGCCGGTGAACTCAGTCTCTGCAGCCGTTCTTTTGGCAACGGAATGGGTTGGCGTCTTTGAAACAGAAGCTTCAGCATCATCTTCCGAACTAGAAGATGAACGAGGATCCTCCTCTTCCTGCTCATCCTCGTAATAATCCAAATCGTCTGGATCAGAACTGTCCTCTCCGCTTGTATCGGAGGAGATATCATCATCCGAAACTCCCATTGAGTCATTATCTTCACAATTTTCATCGTCATCGCAGTCGTCATCACTACTCACCCAAATAACATCAGGTTGAGCGTTGTTTCCATCTCGTTCGCGCAACTCATCGTCAGATTCTTCTACCAAGATTCGAACTTGAGCGGTGTCTCTTTGAGAACCCGAAGACACGTTACGGTGGAAGGAAGAGTGCGGCGTAGACGTATTAATTTTGTCCATGCTTCCATCCTCCTCCGCCGCCGTCTTCCTCTGCTTCCGCCGTTTACTTCTTGTTCTAGAAGCAACCGCCACAGACTTACCCGACATTGTGCGTCGAAAGAAAAAAGGAGAGAAAAAAGAAGATGAAAAGGCTGTGAAGTATCAGGAAGAAAAAAGAGAAGAGAAGGGAGCAAATGCATGAGCAACACACTGAAAAAAAAACTTGGAAAATATATAGAAGCGGACGAATCAGAAACAAAAGAGAATGTTAAAAATCCCAGACAACCACAAACCATATTCCAAGTGTTACTGAACAGCTACTTTAGGCAAATACCAAAAAACAAAACACTAGAATCCAACTTTTAATTTCCCCAACTACCTCTCCCCGCGCACTTCCTTTAATTTAATTTTTTCGCTGTAGTCGAAAGTTCGACTCGGTTGGAAGTCGAAGTTGTGGGGTATTAGCGTTTTTGTCGCACACCTTTAATACTCTCTTCGACGAAATTATTTTATGAATTCGGTTTATCAAGTTAATTATAATTATTATCTATAAATAACGTAATAAGTTGAAACTATATAATAATTTTTTCTCTTTGACGATTAGTCGAGTAATCACTTTGTCTATATTAAAATTATCACACGGAACAATTATAAATATTTATAAAATTTTAATGGAGTCGAAAATTTTAGAGACTTTTGTTATTATAATCATTGATATTATAATTTGGATCGAATATTATAATTTGTTCTATCATAATATCAAAATATCTAATCTTTTTTATGCAATCTAATACTTCATCTCACCAAATCAACCGATACTTGATAAGTTTTATCAAATTTTCTTTCATCTTAGGAGAATCATAATATGATTTTATTCGACGATTAGTCTTATAATGTGTGAGTCATCTTTGAATATTTTATTAATAGTTCGATTGTATTTTATAATGATAAATATATAATAATTTATGAAAAAAAAACAACAACATTCAAAATAATAGTAGTAATTTAATAAAGATAATTATTCCATGTACAAGCGCCTTAATTTTAAGGTTTATGAGTTTAAGTATAATAGTTTTTAATTGGCTTAAATAAAAAATAAGTGTCTAAACTATACCTCTTTTGAACTTTAAGTGCAAAGTATTTTTTGCTAAAAATAGATGACTGAAGTTTACACCGTTAGAATTTTAGGTCCATGATAATTAACTACCGTTAAAAAAACTTGTTAACCAATCAATACTTGATAAGTTCAATATTTTTTTAATTGTTTGCAGAAAAAATTAATTTTTAATTTGTTCAGAAAATCCCGAAAATTTTCAATTTTTACAAAATAGTTTCAAAATCTCTAATTTTTTTCAAACAAAAACCCCAAATCGCTGCCTATCGCCGCCCCTGAGCATACCTCCTTGGCCGTCAGACCTAGCCAGCCGTTTCCCCTACCACGACGTCGCGAAAAAACTACAAACGGCGTGGTAGCAGAGCGTCGAACGTAAAATTGACGTTTGACTGCCACGTTGTTCGTGTTTTCTGGCGACATCGTGATGGAAAAAACGACCAGTTAGGTCCGGCGACCAAGAGGGTATGCTTAGGGGCGGTGATTGGTGGCGATTTGAGATTTCGGTTTGAGAAAATTAGAGATTTTGGGACTATTGTAAAATTGAATTTTTTTGGATTTTTTGAAAAAAATAAATTTTTGTTTAAAAATTGTTTTAATTTTTTTATTTTGTGAAAAAAATAAAATACCATGTGTCATGTTTTTATTGTTAACGATTTTTTAACAACAGCTAACTATCAGACACTTAAAATTATAACGGTTGAAACTTTAGGCACCTAATGTTCAAAAGATGTATAGTTTAAACATTTATTTTTCATTTAAACCTTTTGAATTTAGGGGTTGTTGATAGGATTTTGGGTTTATGGCTAAAATTTAGGGTTTATAGATTAAAATCTAAATCTCTAACCATATTACACTAACACCTAGACCCTACTAAGACCCATAAACTAAAACCCTAAAGCCCAAAATTAAGGCCATTATAAAAACAAAAAGAATTTTACCGCATGTATATAGAATAATAATCAATTCAATAATAGGTGGATAGCTATTCTTTTAAATACATGTTTGATATAATGTATATACTACGTAACCCTTCATCACCCATAAATCAAATTACACAAAGTGTTCTTTTTTCTTAAAAGTTAAATTGATTGTAATTCCATGGTAGTTTTAAAAAGGAAAAATATTTGTTGTACGGCTCGTGTAAAGTTTTATTTTATATAAGCAATTTTATTTTAAGTGTCAAAAGTTTATGTTTTAGTATTTTGAATTTAGGGTTTATAGTTTAAAATATATGATTTATGGTAAGAGATTTAGATTTTAGATTTTAAAGCTTAAATAGTTGTTTTTATTGGGAAAAAAATTGTTCTCATGTATGTGTGCATCAAATATAACCACTCTTAATAATTAATTATCTTTTTTTTAAATGTTAAAAAACATAAAAATGTAAAATACATAATTACTCTTATACTATTTTTAATTTTTTCACCCAATTGAAATGGTGCCATGTAAGTCGTAACATGAAACTTAATCCTAGGAACTATAATGTTATTATAAGCAATATAAAGGAATCATTGTACTAAGAATGTAATAACGTAATAAAAATAAGGGTAATTATTTATGTACCGTCAAGTGAAAAGTTTTTTTTTTTATTTTACAAGCAGAAATCTAAAGTTGTCACATATTTTTTTATGGATCTTAAACTCTAAATTTTAAACCGTAAATTTAACTCTTCATATTAATGGTTTCAAATGAAGTATTGTAGTGTTAACAAGGGTATCAATGGCGGAACTTAGAGTAAGAGTTTGAGGGGTCAAAATAACTTTTTTTTAAATGTGGAGGCTTAAACAAAAATTTTCAAAAACTTTGAGGGTTGAACTAAAATTTTTAATAATTTTGAGAGATTTAATTAGAAATTTTAAAAATTTTAAGATAATTTAATTGAAAATATTCAAACTTTTGAAGCTTAATATAAATTTTTAAGAATTTTAACGGGACCAAATTAAAATTATAAAAAATTAAGGGTGAAATTCAAATTTTCTAAAATTTTGAGTGGTTGTGGCCCCTATAATCTTATAGGGGTTCTGCCCTTGGAAGGCACACAAGTCATTTAAAAAAATTAAATACGAAGTGTTAAATTTATTATTTTAAATTTAAATTATATTGATAAAATAAAAAAATTTAAGAATTAAAATTATCATTATACATAATTAAATGATAATATTAAATTATAATATCATTAGTGACCAAATATAGTAATTAAATGGTTTCCGTTATAGTTTACCTTGTATTTTCAAGGACAAAAGAAGACAGGTGAAGATATGAAAATCCAAAGTGCGTCTGACACTTAAATTTATGATTGCTTTGCTTTTGCGTTTGACATAACTGCAGGAAAGAAGGTGGAGAGGCTGCCCAATAAGGGGAAAGGTTTTTATGGGAAAATAGCAAAGTTAGGCACCAGCTGTAATCTGGCATCTGCTCCCTATTTATAGCTATAGAAGCCTATAGCTCTCTGCTTCTGCTGCAATGCCACAATCCTGCTTATGGCTTGCCATTGCCATTAATGCTAATGCTTCTTCCCTCTCACCTTATATTAGGACTGGTCAAACCATCGGTTTAGTTAACCGATAGAACTAAACTTTTAAAATTTTATTAATTGATTTTTATTGGGTAAAATTTGATACATAAGTACAAGTATGTGTATTTACACTATCAAAACTTAAATTTTAAATTTCTAACATTAACCCCAAAAAACTAAACCCTAATCTTTAAACCATACACATTAAATTCTAAACACTAACATTAAATTTTAAACTGTACAACCTAAACCCTTAAATCTTAAACCATAACTCCTAAAATTAAAAGGTACGTGTAAACTAAAGTTTACACGGCCTGTGTATCAAAGTTTTTTCCTTTTTTATTAACAGTTAAACGAACCAAAATTTTTTCGAAAATTTTTAACCGAATAGAAAAATGTTTGGTTAATTTGCTCCGTTAATTCAGTTAACCAAAATTTGTTATAAAATTTGGGTAAACTACACAAATGGTCACTAAACTATGTTAAAATAATTTTTTTAGCCACTAAACTTTCAAAAGTTATAAAACAACCATTAGACTTATCGAATTATTACAAAATGATAATTGATTTATTGCAAATTATAGATTATTGATAAATATTGAAAATTTTAATGATTATTTTTAATAATTTAATAAATTTAATGATCATTTTGTGTTAATTTGATAAAATTTAATGACCATTTTATAATTTTTAAAAGTTTAGTGACTAAAAATAAATATATATAAAATCTAAAATTTTTGGATAACTGAAGTTTGAAAAAAATCATTAATCATTAACCGACCGAACCTAAAATTAACCGAAAATAATTTTAGTTCGGTCGGTTAATTCGGTTAACCGAAATTTTGAACACCCCTACCTTCTACCCACTCCGCCCTCTCTTTTATTTCATTTCATTTATTACCATCTTTTCTTTTCGAAAATACTGGGAAATTAAAAATCAATTCGAATTGTAATTTTAATTAGGATGATTAAACATATTTGGTTTATTTCTCAGAGGCACAAAATTGGCATAAATCTAATCCAGACCACCCATTAGCTACTAATTCAGACGTTACATACCAATCCGTATATCTGGGTGAAATTCAATAACTGTGGAACTATTGTGACTCCAATGACTATCATTTTAGTGCGAAGAAACTAGAGTGTAAAGGTGAAGAATAAGTACATTTGGTCGGTTAGTCAATTTAATCATATATATTCTGTTATATTCTAGACTCACTAGGAGCATCCATAATTCCTTTATTCTCCTAGAGTCTCATTCTCTTTCCCTCTAAGTATGATTATGATTAAAATTAAGATTTGTCAAAAAAATTTTTTATAAAAGTAGGGCATGGAAACTCAAGCATGGTTTCTTTTTCTTGTCGCCTAGCTTAAAACATCAAGATTTTTGCCGGGACAATGTTGCAAATGCCTACTACATTGATTCTGGTCCGAACACCAAGACTCCGATATCGGATCCACCAGTTCCATTCAGGAATGTGGTAAAAACATCTGATGAGAGATCCCATCGTTTAGACGTGTTAGAAATATTAATTATAACAATATATGATAACAAGATTAATAGCAGTCCAGTATAGGTTCTATTTCAATGAAGGGCACATATATTTATGAGAATACCTTCCAAATTAGGCCTCCATCCAAATTGGATTTCATATTCCTCCTCAACTACACCTTTCGTCTCGATCGAACTTCGTTGTTGTACCTTTTCTTCCTTCGTTGTTTCTTTCTTCAGCCGTCTCCATCCCAAAATAATTGCTACCAAACCGGTGCAAGCTAAAGACATGACGAAAGAGGCTATGATAAGTATATCAGCAACCCAGGCGGGACCCTTTTCTTTAGGGGACATCAATTTGGAGGATACGACCAATTTTGAAGAGCGAACACCACTGTTCTTTTCAGAGAGAACAAATATGTGGTTGAAACTGATGAGAAAAGAAAAGGAACATAATGGAAGCAATTCCAGCCAATGCAGCATTCCGATACAGGCTTTCCGGTCCATGTATCGAGTAAATCAGACCTTTATGCCAAAGTGAACCGTATGCACTTGAGATGCCATTCCTCATTCCTGTGTGACAACTTTTAGTTTCAGATGCCATTCCTCATGGTTGGAAGTCAGAAAAAGGATTCTTCCCCCGTATCCAAACACCCAGATATTCTAATTATTTACTATTCCATGTTTGATGGAAATATTGAAAAAAAACAGGACTAAATTAGAAAGAAACTGAAAGTTTGGGGGTAAAATTCATAATTTCCAGAAGTTGTGGGCCAAGTTCGTAAACTCTAGTTAATTCTTCCTTTTCGAATCACATTTATATGGTCCACTCTCCTTAGGTGCCGTAATAGGTTTAACCATTTAGATTACATATATGTGCCTAATGTGACATCTGCACAAATCATTATTTCACTACTACTTCCATTTGTTTCGGAAAATTCTAGAGTGAAGTAGCTTAAAATGAGGCTATACCAAAATTCTTATAAAAAAATGTATGAATTTTGGTATTCAATTTTTGTACATATCGAAATACTTAAAAAATCGTTAAGCATTTTTGTATATACAAATTTTTTTATTATTTTTATAAGAATTTCAGTATGTACAAAAAAATCGATACCAAAATTCTTATTACTTTTATAAAAATTTTGGTATAGCCTTATTTCAGTCCCCTCCCATTAGAAAAACCCATTTGCTTCCTCCTCAATCTTGTCATAATCTTCACAGCTGAACATGTGTAATTCAATTTAAGCTTTGCCAATCCAACTGGATTCAAACCAATCCATAATTACCAAGTCTAATAACATCCAATTAATGGGGTTGGTGATATTATTACTTGATGAAGGAGAGGCTCACAATAACCTATAACAAAGCATTAGACAAGAAGGGTTGACTAAAAATAATAAGACAATACAAGAAAGCTAAAATGTTTGCACTTTGCACTGTTTTGTCAATCTAACAGACCAGATATGTCTAATCAAATTTTGGAACACTGAAGTTTTTGTTGTCAGGTTTTGTTAACAAAAAAAGTGAACGTCCCTCTTTGGTAGTCGGGTCCCGATTGGAGATGTTTCTTATATGCTTTATATGATCTCTGGATAAGAAAAATGCAAACATTGTTTCAATCGTTAATGAGGCTATATAAAAAAGGTGTCGATGACAGAATTATTCACTGAACAAACGTTTTTTAAATAATCAAAACGATTATAAATTGACTATTTGTTCATTTATATTTAGTTCACGTGGTGGAAGGTTCGCGAGGGGGTCATGGAAACCGAATGTTAACAAAAAAAGGCCCAATGTTGGGTCATTGAAGGGAGATTGTACCTGTAGTTGTATAATAAGCTTCTCATAGCTCACCATTGCCTTATTGATCACAAAAAAGAAGCCCAACATTGTATTTGATCGTTAATGAATCCTAAACAGAGAGCTATACACAGTAAAACTGTAAAATGACAGTAATTAATTTGCTTTTGCTGAACTTGCGGTAATAATATTTTAACAGTCCTGAATACGATCTTGTTGTTTTAGCAGGTAAGCCCATAAGGTCCGGCAATCATGAAAGTTAGATGATGAAAACTAGCAAGTATACATGCTTTGATAACTCTCCACCAAGAAAAGGGTAAAAAATCAAAAAGCCATTAGTGCTGTTTTAGTAAAAATTCCCACCACTAGCTACCATCATAGCCTAGGCTAGCTTTCAACATAAATTAACATCATCTAGAGGGGACCTTAATCTTTGGTATTCCCATTGCCATAATAAATATGCCACCTGCATAGCTTAATCAGTTTAAAGCAGTAATGAGAGAAAAACTAACCCTATAAAATTACATCACTGTTAAATGTATATATGAGGTTTAGTTTTGGATTGAAAACTATCTTATGCCAAAAGAGTTTTGTGTGCTTATCATGTGAATTGACTTGATTGGACATGAAAGGTCATATTCATATAATTTACAAATGAAATGTAGAATAGGCTTTGCTAACATGCTTAGTCTGGCATTTGATGGTAGGTTTTGGGTAGGGCTCTTGGTCTTTTATCATCTCTACTGAAAAAGATGAATCTACTGGGAATTTAATATGAAACCTAGATATAGATTAGACTGAAACTTTGAGTACATAGTCGAAATTTGTCATTTTTTTACATCAATATTCCTTTTATGAACTGTGTGATCTGTCAATTCACATAAAAGAACTAATTGACCATTTAGAGAAGAACATACTGATGAAAAACAATATATTAGTAATGACTAAAAATTTAAATCCATTGCTATAAATTAATTTGTGCAAGTCTGATAAAAAATATTGTCTTCCAAATAATTCACTGAGGGTTGCTAATGAAAAGAAATGATGAAGCCGGATTAAACAACAGTTGCTGGTATTTCAGAGAAACATTCAAAACTGAGTTATTAGTTCTAAATGTGAAGTTTTTTTGTGGTGCTGTGAAATGGTCTGATTTGCTTAGAACTACTAATCAATGCAACAGCTGAAGATTAAGTATATTGAATTACTTGGATTAGGTATTAGGCACTTATTTTAAAAATTTGAATCTGCCTTTTTAATTTAATTGATTAAAAAATAAATTTTTGAAACTAAACTGGATAATGCCTGAGAAGCATTTAACCTTAAGCACTGCAGTGCTGAAACAAGTGATTGCGTTGAAGATTAAAGAAGAAGTTTTATTTTCCGGTGAAAATATACTTTAGTGTAAAGTTTGAACTAATACATAGTTCTGAAATAATGTAATTGTTTTCTTTTAAGGACATGGATTTTCATGTCCTTTGCTTTTTATCTGTCTTGAATTTTTTTTGAAAATTATATTAGCTAATTTATTTTTCTATTAAATTAGTTATTAGAATTTTTGATAACAATTGTTCAATTTTTTTTGGTTTTACTTTTTAGATTTTTTACAGCCCAAAATTTGTTATCCATAAAAATGTAAAAAGGGGCTATATTTGATTTAGATTTCCATGTAGTTTTTAAATATATTTTTTTATAAATTTTAATTAATTAAAATATTTAAATTAATTATGATTAAAATTAAAAAAAATAACTTTACATCAAGTAAAAACCTCTTGGAATACCTAATTTGGATAAGAATCTGAACTAATGATGAAAGAAATGGAAAGAATAACAGTTAACGATTTGCCTAAAATTTTTAACTGAATATGCTTTGCTAAAACAAAGGGATTGAATTGTGGAAGATTCACCGTGAGCTGGAAACAGAAAGAAATGGTGGAAAGATGGCGAAACTTCAACATTGCGACGATGGATAGAAGGTGAATTTTCTGATTACCACCTAATTTAATGTCTTGATTTAATTTATGAGGATATATATTTAAGATATTGGTTAATGTAGCATTAACAGGTGGTTGTTTTTTTTTCTTCTTCTGATTATGTAAAATTCTCTAGTTAATTTGTTTTTTGTTATATTTTTAGGTGTTCTGTTAGTTTTATTTTGTAATTATATTAGGTAATTTATTTTTGTTATTTTAGTGTAAAAATTTGGATATTTGTTTCCAAACAAAACAAAAGTGAAAAATATCAATTTCTTTTTAAAAAAATATAAAATAAAAAAATAAGACGTGATTGTTTTTTTAATCCCCAAACTAATTTTAAAACCTAAATTGATCCTAAATAAACATTTAAATATTTCAATTTTAAATGTTAAAAACTAAACCTGCAAACTAAAATGGATAATGCCTAAATTTTAAACTAACCTGAAGCAATTGTAAACTCAACTGCTGAACAAGTGATTGTGTTGAAGATTCAAGAAATGCCCTTTTCTTGTGTGTTCTTTTAAATAAAATTTTATTTTAAAATTAAAATTAAATTTGAATTATAAATATGCTATGTTAATAAAATTGTTATAAAAATTTAAAAAATAAAATTTGAAACTTATGTTTTTTATGTTTAATATTGATGAATTATAATAATAAATTGATTGAATGAAATTAAAAAATTTAAAATTTGTCTTGAATCGTTTATAAAAATGGCATTTAGTTTTTCAAAAAATTTAAAATGAAACATTCAAAAGTTTAAGAACTAGCTATAGTTGAGGATTTATGCAATTAGAAAATTATAAAAGAAAGTTAAAGAACAAAAGGAAAAAATTTCAAAGTTTGGGGATTTTTGAAAGCAATTTGTGCAAAAAAAATAATATTGAACAAATTTAATGTTTATTTATTCAAATATGCTAAAATTTTAGGTATAGTAAAATATTTTACTTATTGTTTTTTAAAATTTTTATATAAAACCTTCTATTTTATCTTTCTAGTATTTAAACATATTTTTACAAAGAGTTGTTTTTAGGAAATTATTTTACACTTCTTCGAAGGGAATGACAATTAACAATTAATAGAAGAAATACCTGATTTGTCATTCTTCGTCAACAAAGTGATTTTTTCTGAAATAAAATATCAGACAATATAAAAAATAATTTTTAAAATTCATATTCACCCAAACAAACATGTCGTAATAATCATTTATTCGAATTGTATTCAAGGAACCAATTAAATTAAATAATGGTATATATACATATATATCTTTTAAAGGTTTTTTTATTTTCTTTTGTCCGAAAAACTTCTCGTGTTTAGTCGTCACATGAGCCTAATTATATCTTAATTTAAATCAAATCAGATCCTTAAAGTTCTTGTAATATTATTTTTTCTGCCACAAAATTTGAATTCAAAATTTCAAAACAACACCAAACTCCTTACGAGTTAACCCAACTGATGCTGGTAACAAATTATGTTTTTAGAATAGTTGATCATGAGGGAAAGAGGGGTATAAGTATAATTATAACAAAATTTAAGGCAACATTATAATTATGATCCAAGTGGTGATTGTTTCATTTTTTTAGAATCAACTTCAGTTGCTAAATATGCATGTAGAAGCAATGGAGTATATATATTTTTTTCTCATTGCTTTTCCTTTTAACTTTCCCAATTGTTAATACGTAGAATTCTCCATTGGTAAGCTTTAATAATTGTTATTTTGGATATGGGAATATCTGTCATGTATGAACTGATGCATGAGAAAAAGAGAGAGAATGAGAAATGGGAGACATCCCCAGAAATTATTATTAGATGCAAAGTCATAGTCATTCCTTAGTGTACCCTTCCCATCTTCATTACCTTTGTCCTTTGCCTCCATTCCATCCCCATCCACTAAATGCTCTTTGCCTTCCCCTTCCCTCTCCATTACCTTTTCTCACTGATCAACTTGCTTTTCACTTTCTCTTTCTCCAATTAGGGTTTCCCCCTTCCCTCTTTGGCTGCAGCCATAAAATCTGCTGGGGTTGGTTAGGTTTATTTATCATCAGTTTCCCACTGCCCAAGGCTGCTCTTATCTTGGCAGGAGAGCAAACCAACATCCTCCTCAAACACACACAGCTCATTCATTTAAGGGGAAAAGGTACTTCCCTTTTTTCATTCTTCTGATCATAAACAACAGATCCTAATTCAGTATATATTTATATATGTTCCTGCTGCTGCTTTCTTCTTTTATGTGTCAACACTTCTTCTTAATTCTTCTTCTTTTGTTTTTGTTTTGTTGGCAAGGCAAGCTAAGCTAAGCTAAATAGCTAATAGCTAAAGGCTCTAGTTTTAGGGCTTTGCTTATGTTCAAATATACCTATGAAAGGTTTAATCTTTGTCTTGGTGAATTTTTGCACTTCTCAGATCAGATCCCATTCTTCATTCGATTGCTGAAAAGGATCCTATGGCTTTACAAATACTCATGCAACTAAATTTGCAGTACTACGAGTTAATTATGGATCATACATTATTATATATAAAGGAAAAGACAAACTTAGGAACCAAAATTAATGGTGGCAGGCACAGATCCTTGTGTGGATCATGAAGGTCCAGTTCATGAATTGAACCTTTCCCCACTAAACGTACAAGAAATTAGCAAAGAAGGCAGCTATGTCTGCATAAAGTAAATCACTGATAATTAATGTTCACAGAGTTAAGAGCTTATGTGTAATTGCCTATGCATGTTTGTTTCAAAAGGTTCTCCCTGTTGTTTGTCTCTGAGAGTGTCAGAAAGGTGGCCTTAAGATTTTCTTTTTCTTTTCTTTTCTTTTTAACTTCAAAAGTTTTGGACTTATTTCCTCTGGTAAACCAGCTGGTTAGATTGTAGAGATACTGAATCATACACAAGATACGTTCAGGAAAACCCTAGTAACTATAGACATAGATTCTTGAAGAGAGAACCCCAATCCCAAGTTAATTACTAAACAGAAAAAAGAAAGGAAAACCTGAAAATATAAAGAAAAATATGCAGAAGTGTAAATGATAATATAGTGTTTCAAAACCTTGTCAGAATCCCATTATTAAAGAACTAAAAAGATTTCTGCTGACGAAAACTGGTTCTTGTGGATCTGTGCACAGCAGTGAAAATGGCTTCTTCCAGCTCCTACAATTCACCCTGTGCTGCCTGCAAATTGTTGAGGAGGAAATGCATGCCGGGCTGCATCTTTGCCCCTTACTTTCCACCGGAGGAGCCCCAGAAATTTGTGAATGTTCACAAGATCTTTGGAGCGAGCAACGTGACCAAGCTCCTCAACGAGCTCCTCCCTCACCAAAGAGAGGACGCGGTGAACTCCCTGCCTATGAAGCTGAGGCGAGAGTAAGAGATCCTGTTTACGGCTGCGTTGGCGCCATCACTTTCCTGCAGAGACAAGTCCAAAGGCTCCAGAAAGAACTTGACGCAGCTAATGCCGACTTGATCCGCTACGCCTGCAACGACATCCCCACAGCCTTGCCTCAAGCACCGGGGACGAGCTCATTCCAACCCCTCACTCCCCGTAACAGGCTACCCGAGTTTAACAGAAGGAATATAGGCACTGGAGGAGGATTCTATCAGGTCCCCGGTGATCTTCCCTATCCTTTCCCCTGGACCGACGCCTCTTCAGGTGATATCAACGACGGAGGAGGAGAAGGCGGTATCTGAACAACCAAGACAATTTCAGAGCGTATACTATGCTCC
Organism: Hibiscus mutabilis; assembly: GCA_019671005.1. Taxonomy (NCBI): domain Eukaryota; kingdom Viridiplantae; phylum Streptophyta; class Magnoliopsida; order Malvales; family Malvaceae; genus Hibiscus; species Hibiscus mutabilis. Next base: position 8,865 of record JAGYYJ010002909.1, on the reverse strand, counting down.
ATTTAGGGTTTCCTATGAGGGGTCATATGATCTTGCTGGGATGAGTGTTTCTTTTACATTTTAAGTGAAGGTTTGGTCTATGGCTATTGGCTAGCCTCTATCTTCTGGACTTTCCTATGTCCGAGCTAGAGATGTCACTTAGCTTTTCAAGTTTTTATTGTTTGCCTTGGTGATGGTGGGTGCAGTAAGACTCTAGTGTTGTCCTGCTAATACCAGGGGGTTTTTAAAATGTGTCATCGGTATTGTACTATATATATTTATGTGTTGTGGTAATTTAAACCTAAATAAGGCTAATAGAAGCCATATATGTGGCAGCTAAGCCTTTGGTTGCGTCCTTTGTGCAGAAGTAGCTCTAGGCATGGTGCATGTGGAGCTGCTCTTCCCTTTCGGTCATTGTTTATGCTTTAAGAATAAGTGAAATGAAAATTATGAAATAGTTGCAGTGTTAAGGTCCAACTTTAAAGAGGATTCTCTAAGCCTAAGTCTATGGCATAGTCCTCCTTTACGCTATTTATTCTTACCTTTTCTACTTTGTTCTCGAGGACCACCGGCACCGGGTTTACTTTCTCTCCAAATTTTATTCACTAACTCATTCATAGCCACAGGTCTCAATTGCCCAAAACTCAACCCCAAGTCGCACAGAATAAACCAACCACTATTTTCACCTGTATACAGATTCGTATTTGATGCAGTGTATTGTGTAAAACTATACATGCTTTTAACATCCGCCGGCTGACCTTTCCAGCAATAGCATGTTCCTTTCTTAATATTAAAACCTATACCTAACCTACGTATGAAACAAATTTAGACAAAATAGAGCAGTTGGTGTCACAAAATTTTTTCTTCTGCTTTTTGATTAATCTTATTAAAACTTCATTAAACTATAACTAGGTTGTACTAAAAAAGGAAGGGAAAGGGACGCTGTGAGTTCCAGTCCAGCAGCTATAGCTCCAGTCCGCACCTCCCATTTCCATGGTAACAACAGGTGTTTCAAACAGTAAGTCACAGTTACTGTCCTCATTGGATCCCATATGTAAAAGCATTTGTTTACTTGTTGCATGGAGGAGTTTCTTTCAGCTTTTATTTCCCCAGCAATTTCACTATTAGGAACTAGGATCCCCCCAACATTTACTACACTAAAACAGTATAATCTGTAGGAAAAAGCCCTCAACACTCTCTCTCTCATAATTTTGTTCTCTTCCTGTATATTTCTTATTGGTTTAAATATGAATTCAAACTGATCTCTAAAGCCACAGGGAAGAAAACCAGAAACGTAGGAAGCTTAGGGTTTTTAGTTTTTACACAACAATACATGCACCCTGAAATTCTGGTTTTTTGAGAGGTCAGCAACAGGCAGTCGCAAGCAAATGTCGTTATCAAAATCAGCTAAGCTATGCTCTTGGAAAGGGAAAGGCGGGGGTCTCCACTTTTTCTTCTCCGAATTAACTAAGCTGTCGTTTTCAACATTAGACTGTATTAATTTAGGTTTAAAGAGTCTTGACTTTGGAGAATTTCCAACATCTCTACGACTGACTGTCTAATTCATTTCACTCACAGCCACACGCTTGGATTCATCAAAAACACGACGATCGATCATCATCATCATCATCATCATCATCTCTGTCACTCCCACTTTTTTGTCAGCGCGTCTATGTAACGTACCTTGCCCACAGCTGAATGTTCAATTTATCTCTCTTCTTAAAACTTTTAAGCACATAATTTTTTTGGATTAATAAGTTTATCCAACTTATTGATTGATATGGGGATAATACTTTCAACTTAATTTTAATAAACTTAAAGGAACATTTTTATTACTACTACTGTAATGCATCTGTATATCTACAGACACATGAAGCTGATAAGATACTATGCTAATGCAGAAAAAGTTAAGAATGTCCTCTCATGTGTTGTGTGCATCTCTATGATTCACTCATATGGGGCTTCTGGGGTCTGGCAGTTGTAGTGAGAGTCACGTCTTTTGTCCTCCAATTCATCGCCTCCACTATTTCTAGTCTTTTGGCCTCATTTTCAGCATTACTATTGTGATTTACGAAGAAATAGTATAAGTAATAATAAGATGATTAATTGAGGAAATGAGTGCGATAGTTGGAGCTGTAGTGCTACTGTTGGGTTTCAGAAGGTACTGAGATCAGACTTAAGAGGCTTTTCCATCTTTTCTTCTGAAGTTGAAGTTTATTGTGAGTAAAGTAAAGCTTTAGCTTTCTGTTCTCTTATCTGCGGCTGCTCTGCCGCCTTGTGTTTTTTTGCTTACCCTGAAGAATGAAAAAGTGATACTGAATCGAGAATCCATCAAAAACCTTACCCCATCAATCCCTCTGCAAAACGTGAAAAAGAAGCAAAGTGCAGGTGAAAGATGACAGTGGGATTGTTTGTTTTTAAGATTTAAATAAATGGATGGGGAAAGGACAAAGAAACACAGGGTGTGTGGGTCCGATTGGTGATGCCAACAGCGTGTGCCCCCCCAATCCACACAAGTGAACTCTTCAGATGTTCTTTCCGGACGGGGAGGGTCTCATCATTTGTGTCTTTTAGGTTGGATGTTCTTGATTTTCCAAGACACTGATTATTTGTTGGGATTTGGGAATCTGGGTTTTGCTGTTCTTTCCCTTCCTGCACTGCCTTGCCCCCATGGAGATTATATATTTTTTTTCCAGGACACTGAAACATTGTGGATTTGGGAATATGGGGTTTTTGCTCTTCAATTATATTTGAGATGGAGATTTCTAAATTTCATACAGGGTAATGATCCTGTTCATCAGTAGATTTTAAAAACTTCAAAATGATTAAATCATCATTAAAAGTTAATATATTATAAGAAAATATAAATTTTTTCGTATGTTTATGATACAACACTGAAAAATTAAAATTTTAATTTTAAAAAATTCAGAAATTCCCCCAAAAAAACTCCTAAATCAACCCCTTAAAATCACAAAACTTCAAATTCCAAACTCACGGCCAATCACCTCCCCTGATCCCACAATTTGATCGCCAAAACCAACTGACCATTTCTTCTAACATATTATCATCGAAAACTGGCGAACAACGTGCCAAAAGAACGATGATTTCACATTTGTCATTCGATGTTCGGTTGATATGTTGTTCGTCGAATTTCAAAGACAGTATGTTGGGAAAAATGGTCACTTAATTTTGGTGATCGAAGGGGTGGGTTCAAGGGAGACGATCGTCGGCAACAACGTTGACGATTTAAGTGTTTAGGGATTTATGGTTTGTTTTGAGATTTTTGATAACTTTAAGATATTTTTTAAAAAATTTTAAATTGCTAAAATTTTATTTTTAAAAAATTTTTTTAATTTAATTTATTCTATTCAGAACTTGTTTTTATTAATATTAATCATCGAGTCGTCTTTGGTTTTTGTACATTTCTTTATTCTTTAGTTTAAAAGGCTGAGAATGTAATGATGATGGCCATCATGGCTGTTACAATTTATTACTCTTTAGGTTGGAAGAATATATACATATCGTCAATATAATCTTAATTAAAAGGACAAAATTGGGGAAAAGGGATCGAATTTCAGTACCTAATTAAAATGATCTTTTAGGAATTTAGTTTTAAAAGATCAATTCTTTTATTTAAAGAGTCGACCCTTTAAAGTTTGAAAAGCTGTAATTTAGTCCTTAAGGCATATTAGCTTATTAATGTTAAATTTGATCTCTATTTCTTTTGAAATTCATAGTTTTGATATAAGGCATAGTTAAGAGTACATTTAGATAATAAAGTGGATGTTTTGAATTTTTTATATAAATTTAGAGTCTATCCCTTAAAATTTTGAAACTTTGCAAATCGATCCCTATCGATTAAATCAGAACTTAGAAAATTTATGACTTTTAATAAATGATTGAATTGGTTTAAATTTTTACATGTTTTATGCTTGCTTGACTTTAGTTTGAATTATTCCGGACAATCTCTCTCTAACTCGGTTTTCTTTCATAAAAGATGAAGAGCATAATTTTAACTATGAATCCACACATGATAATTACACAAATTTGAATCTTAACCTAGATGCTCAACAATTCAGTATCTTGACCAACCTCACTAGCAATTAAATGAATTATCATTATATATATGCAAGTATATAATTTATAAAATATTTTTCAATTCAGTGTTTAAATTGAATTGATGGCATCGAACTAAATCAAACACTTTACGAGAATGTATTAAAAAATAAAGGTTTATTGGTCCTAAAGTCCTTATGCTTTTAAAAAAAATCAATGGATTTATTGCATCAAATATGATCGTCAAACTGTGAAAAAATCAACATAACTCTTTGATCAACAATAATCTTCATTGATTGTTACAATATTAGTATGACGATCAACTACGAATGACGATGTAGAACATGATCTTAATTATTTTTTTAAAAATCTATAACTTAATTAATTTTTAAAAATTCAACAACTTATTTAATATTTAAATGAAAATAAAAATGAAACTTTTGTTTAATATTTAAATATTAAAAATGTAATTATTAAAACAACTAAAAATAAAAAACATTATTAATATTTTTAAAGTAAATTAAAATTTATCAAATAAAGAATCCAATTTATTCTTTTTAATATAAAAATAATGAGTTAAAATTTACACCAAAATAATATTCATAAGTTTTATTTTATATCTTAAATTTTGATTTCCAAAATACCTTTAGTATTAGGTTATAGATGGTACAAAACCCCAAGCCCAGCCCACGCAAATATTTTGATCATGTTGAAGCTTAGCATGCCTAGGTGGTTCTTTTTATGCCTTATATTTAAAAACTAAATTTAAAGTTTAAAATTAGAGTTTAAAAAATTATTAATATAATATATATTTTATAGTTTATAATTTAAAATTTAATTTTTTAATATTTAAGTATAAAAAAAGACCCCGAAAAAAATAGAGTATCTTTGTCCCCTAAAGAGTTGGGGAATCGGACATAGCTAATCAAGCGATTAATACTTGATCAAGAGAACATTGGACAGGACACTCTCATTTATATTTTTCAGATTTAAATATATAGTCGATGTTTGACAATTAGCTGATTTGATTAGGAGATTGTATTAGTTGATTGTATAAAAGTGTTTGGTAAAATTAGTTGATAGCTGATAGCTATTTAATTATTTAAACAAGCAAGATGACATATAAGGACATGATTATATTTGATACTTATTTGAATAGTTTCTTAGTTATCAAAATTTTGTATCTATTAATATTAATTAGATTATGAAACATAATTTTTTAATATAACATTGCTAAGCATATTTGAAGGATCTATATATTAATTTATTATTAATATAATTATTTTTAATATACAAATATAGATGCGTGAGAATAAAAAAAGAAAAGAATAAAAATATTAGTTTACAAATGTCACAACGTAAATACGTGAGTGTGAAGAATTAAAATATAAAATGTTAAATTTAGGTTATTTGGAGATTTTTTATAATTATTAAGGGTAAAATGGTCTTTATAACTATTGTGTCAAAACTTCTAATCTCAAAAAACTCATATTAGCAGCTCTTTTTTTTTAAAATTAGAGATTTCACCACAATTTGCTATTTACCAAACAACTAAAATAATAATATTTGACCAGTCAAACCTCTATTATTTGCTCAAATATCTAATTTTAACTCAAATCGCTATCTACCAAATATGACCATATATTTTTAAGCATTCATCGACACATATAATGTGTGCGCCAAAATTTTTTAAGAAATTGTATATTAGTGGAAAAGTTTGTGGAAAAATACTCTGAGGCAGTTAAAACAAAATTTTACAGTAGTTCTTAAAAATTCTTCTTCTTCATTTTTTTTCTTTAGCGTCGGTGGCGACCTTGGCCATTTTGCTGGTATTGTATACAAATAAAACTTACCATCTTTGATGAAAATTTTATTTTCAAGTTTGTTTTTTAATTTTTGTTTTCTTTTGACATATTCACATTACATATGTTTTTTTACAATTTTTTCGTCTGCTTTTATGGTAATTTTAGCCTGTCTTTGTGACAGTGTTGCCCGCTTTTTCAGCAGTTTAATGCTTGTATGACGAGTATCAGCAAACGTTCTTAGCAGCGAAGATCAGTGGTCTGTGATACTTATGATCCCTTTTATGATTTTGTCGATATGTCAAAAACTAATAACATAAAGATTTGTTTTCTTCATAAAATATTTTGTTCAAACTAGTTGATTGCCGAATTTCATTCAAAAGACTTATGTGCAAATTTTCTGAAAAGTGAGGAGTTTTAATTTTTATATCTTTCACACTTTTTGAAATTCATTGTTTTATGTTTTTCACATTAAATTTTTAATATTTGAGTGTAATTCTTTTGTAAACTTTCTCACTTTAAATAAATTAATATACTTATTTTGTTCAAAAAAATATGTGCGCAAAAAATAAAATAAAAAAACTAAACAACAAGAACAGAATGCCAGAACATACTACAATATAAAAAAATGCATTCATGCAGATAAAGCATTTTGGGGAATAATGCAAACTCAAATGATATTTTGAGTTTTAGGGACTTTGGGGCATCACCCTGATTTTATCTTTAATCGATAAAAAAATATTAAATTATTACAAGTTAAGGAAAAGTCGCCACCTACAGATAACGTTTTCTCTCAAATTACTATTTGCATGTGGCGGTTTTATCCTGCACGGTCAAATTTATCGTAAATTCTAAAATATTCTAAAAAATATTATATTTTTTAAATATTTAATTCATTTGGATTATTTGCCCAGCACACCACATTACACCTATCAAACAACTGTCACCAAACTCCACGCGTCAGCCCCTTTGTTTCCTTAAATTCAGTCCTCTTCAACTCATTCTTTCACCTCTCGCTCTTCCTTATCAGTGACAACCAAGAAAAAAACAAACAAAGCCAACCTCTATAGCCATGGCGGAGCATAGCCAGCAACTCAACCGAACAGATAACATGAAGTATCACTTCCATGAAAATGGTCCTTCCACATCAAAAGTTCTTACAGTTGGCACCCTCCTTCCTATTGGTGGCACCCTTCTCTTGCTATCTGGTTTTAGCTTTATCGGATCCCTCATAGTCCTTGCTATCGCGGCGCCAATTTTCCTGATTTTCAGCCCTGTTTTGGTCCCCGCCGCTCTTCTCATTGCCGGTTCCGTAGCCGGGTTCTTGACCTCCGGAGCTTTTGGGATCACTGCACTTTCATTGCTGTCCTGGATTGTGAATTTTCTTCTTAGAAGGAGGGGGCTCTATGTCTCAGCAGCTGCTGCTTCACCAGATGAAGTGGCCGACACAAGACACGTAGGCGACTATGGGCCAGGTCAAGAGTAGGGGCCAAGGGTAAAGGATCCGTGACCGTGAAGATGTTGCAAGACACAAGAAGGTGGAAACAAGTCTGTGAACTGAGGGTTAATTTCCTCTGGTACATATATGATATATAAGATTACGTCTGTGTGTTTATGTCCTTGTGCCACTTGCTATAAGTGACTGTAACTTGTAAGCGCCACTCTGTTTCTAAATAATTTGCATTTCATTTTCAATTTCTGGGTTATAATTCAAAGTAATGGTACTAGTACAATTTTTAACAACGGTGAAGCATGGTCTAACATTTCATTTTGAAGTTCTTTTTGCAGTTATGCATCTTGATATCTCTTTCTCACAGTCCGAAAACCATTTTACTTGAGGATCCACCCTTCTATATCACCTTCCACCAATACTAAACTTTTATCATGCAAGGGACTGCTGTTATTAACACAAAGATAGGTAACGAAGGAACAAAAGCATGATTCCAAGCTTCATGGAAAAATAACAAATGTCAGATGGCGATCATAATGGGAAGCAACTGTACGAATCAAGGCCAAAAAATAATACACTGGCTAGCTGGCTGGCCGACCAGCAACAGGTTAACTTGCGAGCCAACCCCTCTTCATGTCAAGTTGTAATACGTCTGGCTCAATATTTCATCACTGCTTGGAAACTTTGCACAAGAATAGCCCAGCCCATTGGGACCTTCATTTTCTTGAAAGGAAAGGCTTAATTGATTCTACCACCACCTGGATTAAATGAAACAACCCAAGGTTTATATGTTTTTTTTTTAGCTTCCTGAGTTTCATATACTTCTTACCCTGCCATCATAGGATAGAGAAGCAAATATCCAAGGCTCACGACTACTCCAAGCTAGGCCTGAGAATGTATATGGTTGTTACATTTCTTCTATTTCATTTTTTAAAAGCATAGTATAGATCAGTGGTAGGAGATAGGACTGGTTACCATATACACTATCTTCATAATCACTGTAAGAATTAAGCAATGGGTCAACCTGTTGAGTGGGAGATTCAGCTATGCTGTTACCAAAACAAAATTAAAACGAAAAAAAATATATCAGTGAAGATCAACCAATAAAACACAAAGTTGTACAAAGCTCCAAAGGGATAACAAAACAACCTTTCAGAGGTTGCCTCATCTTCAGCGGATGTAGGAGCCATCCATAAGTTAACAGTCGAGTCAGTGCCAGCACTCTGCAGAATGGGAAATCCTTGTCAAGGAGACTTTTCAAAATATACCAATGAACAACACTTTGCAGTGGCTTAAATCTAAGGATATTAATATGCCTAGTTGATTCAGATGGATATTCGTAACCAGTTTAGTCCAACCAAGACCCTAATGCTTATACCTAAAAAACAATCTAGTTAAGATGAATGATCAGGGAGAGAGAGAGAGAACCAGAATTAGCCCATCATACTCAGGGTTACAAGTGACAGCCCATGTCCTGCAAACATTATTGAACAATTCACAATCAATGAACTTGAATACTCCCATTTCTTTCAAGTTGCACGGGACCAACTCAACATAAACTCAAATGTTGGAGATTAA
>JAGYYJ010002589.1:0-26455 GCA_019671005.1 Hibiscus mutabilis | reverse complement strand
ATTACCGAGTCAAACTCTTGCATCATTGACCACAAATCTGCAAAATTCCACTTAATCCAAAATAATATTAATAATGAGCTGTCATGAACCAACACACAATTTATGAACCCAAATTAGTGGGCAACAGAATCCGCATTCAAAGTGTCAAATTCAAGAGCAGTTTCAGACGACAACATAATAGAACGAACAAAATGTTGGGGCATGCACCCTGATGAAAGATTCAAAGAAAGGTAATCGAACCCAAGAAAAGGTTGGGGCATTGTTATATGCAAAAGACCAAGATCCTGACAGGACCAGTGATGAGTCAAGGGCATTCCATTGAGGGCCAAAAAAATCATATCACATTCATGCATTTAGTTGCATTCATCATTTTTGCATACGTCTATGTTCAGTGCATACACCGAAGTCACCATGCATTTAGGCATAAAATTCATGCATTTTTGCTTACAAAAAGGTTCAAAAAGAGACCAAACATCCTCAACCGTGGGGGCAACAACACGACAACCAACCTTAGTCTTAGAGGAGGCCAAACACAAGAGGATGCTGAAACATCAATAAAAGGTAACAATGGCAAATTTTGTGAACATTTACTGATTAATATTTTTTTCATTTTTAGGTCATACATCTCCGCCAGTAGAGCAGCAGAAGTAACATTTTTCAGATCTTGCCTTCGTCATTGTTGATAGGCCAACAATTTCCAAATTCTGTTTTACCGCTGATGGTGCAACAATATAGACATCTTGAAGATCTCGTTTCTCCGTTGATGGTGCAACAGATACGAACCTTTCCCAAGCAGATCAAATTTCTATTCAGGGCTTGTTTCTCCGCTAACGGTGCAACCAGACCTAATTTTTCTCGAGTCTTACTTCTTTGTATAGTTCAACAAAAAAGAAAAAGTATCAAAAAAAGGGAGTTAAAAAATTTTGAAAAAAAAAAGAGAAAAAAATTGAAAAAAATCAAAAGAATAAAAAAATCAAAAAATGAAAAAAAATCAAAAGAAAATTTATCAACTTTCATCACCCGATCTTGTCTCTCCGCTGATGGAGTGGCCGGGTCCAAGCTCCCATCGTTCTTAGATCCTGCTCTCCGCTGATGGTGTAGCCGGTTTCAGGTCGTCATTGTCCAATCCGGTCATCCACTGATGGAGTGGCCGGGTCCAAGCTCCCGTCATCCTCAGATCCTACTCTCCACTGATGGTGTAGCCGGTTCCAGGTCGTCATTATCCAATCCAGTCCTCCGCTGATAGAGTGGCCAAGTCCAAGCTCCCGTCGTCCTCAGATCACATTCATGCATTTAGTTGCATTCATCATTTTTGCATACGTCTATGTTCAGTGCATACACCGAAGTCACCATGTATTTAGGCATAAAATTCATGCATTTTTGCTTACAAAAAGGTTCAAAAAGAGACCAAACATCCTCAACCGTGGGGGCAACAACACGATAGCCAACCTTAGTCTTAGAGGAGGCCAAACACAAAGAGGATGCTGAAACATCAATAAAAGGTAACAATGGCAAATTTTGTGAACATTTACTGATTAATATTTTTTTTCATTTTTAGGTCATACATCTCCGCCAGTATTCTCTAAATGTTCACAAAATCATTTTGGTTCCCCTTTCAAAATGGATTAAAGCGGCTCCCTTTAAAATTCTCTAAAGTGTTCTTCGTATTCTTCATGAACTGAAGAACACGATGAACATCTGTTGTGCCGGCGGCAAAAAATTCCCCAAAAAACCCTTTTTTTTCCCAGATTTTGACGACCCCAAATTGGGTGTCAATCATCAGAGACACAGCTTCGGACGCCATGCACAGTGGCGGCCATAAAAAACAAGGTAAAAAACCTTTTCTTATTTAAATTCGAATTGTAACAGTGAAGAAAAGAAATTACCAGAGAATACTTGCTTTATTTCCACTTGAAGACTCAAATACAACTTGTTTCCGTATGCTTTCTGTGTATTTCTATGTGCTCTATTACTTTTATCGTGTATGATAATTGTTGTGTGATTCTTGTAAAGTTACATGGCATTTATAGTTACAATTTTGCTTGAGTTTCAAGCTCATCCCTAATTTCTTCCCCTAAATCGTCTCTAATTTGATTCGGATTGAGCCTGATTCTAGCCATTGCTTCATTTTAGGGGCCCTATTTCTTTGACTTTGCTTATATCTTGGGATTTAACCCTTTTTTCCTTTTTGCATGTTTTTGGTGACACCAGCGAGGAGCGGTTCAAGGCTGAAACGGCATGGCCTCCACCGAGAAAGAAGAAACAGTTGGAGGAAGCTAAAAGCTCAGACGCGTCGCTGCCACGCGTGAGTGGTGATCCGCATGCTTTACTTCTGATCAATTTGGTCCGTTAGATCATTCCCTGATCTAACAGTTGAGAAATATGGCACTTATTCTTTTCCAACTGGCGATATTTTCCCTGTTATATCAAAGATTTATCCAACAATCTCTATTTGGCTGCGCACAATCAGAAAAGAATGACATTAGGGTTATGGCTTTGGTTTAATTGGGCCAAATAAGTCCTTATTGTATGTAAACATGGACTCTTTATTTGTTTTAATGGACTCTTTACTTATTTTTTCAATGGACCTCTTAAATTTTAATACAAATGAGCCATTTTTTATATTAGGTTTTATACTAACTATTACACTAACTACTATAACACTAACAAAAATGTATATAACAATGATAATACTAACTACAACATTAACAATATTATATGACACTAACACATAACCATAATACTAATTATTAGAATGAAAACAATAACAATGTAAAACATAAGTGAAAATTCAGTAACAACAGAGTACCACTTGGGGAAAGCCAATATTGTTGTTGATGCTTTGAGTCGTAAGGCTATTTTAGACTTGAGATATTTGTTTGCCAGGATGAGTATCTATGATGATGGCAGTTTACTAGTAGAGTTGCAAGTTAAGCTGACTTTGGCCAAGGAGATTAAGGCCAAATAGCTCCTAGACAGCTTTTTACTTCATGTCATATAGTAGGTTAAACAGGGATCTACATCTGTTTATGCTATTGACCAGGATGGGGTCTTCTGCTTTAAGGGTCGTCATTGTGTACCGAATGATGCTAAGTTGAAGTGGGCCATTCTCAGTGAGGCTCATAGTAGCCCATATGATATGTATCACGGTGGGGATAAAATGTACTAGAATTTGAGACAGAGATACCAATGGGTTGGCATGAAGAAGGATATATCTGATTATGTGTCACGGTGTTTGACTTGCCAACAGGTTAAGGCAAAACACCAGCATCATTCAGGTATGTTGCAGCCCATTAAGATTCCCGAGTGGAAGTGGGAGCATATCATGATGGATTTTGTTATAGGGTTACCTCTGACTCCTTCCAAGAAGGATTCTATCTGGGTGATTGTGGATCGACTCACTAATTCAGCTCATTTTATTCCTATCCGAGTTACTTATCCTTTGGATAAGCTGCCTAGATTGTATATTTTTTAGATTGTCCGACTTCATGGTGTGCTCTTGTCTATCATTTCTGATCCGGACTCGAGGTTCATCTCTCAATTTTAGAAAGCCCTACAGGAGACCTTGGGCACACGTATGAATTTCAGTACATCATTTCATCTACAAACTGATGGTCAATCAGAGAGGGGGATTCATATTTTGGAGGATATGTTAAGGGGATATGTGATTGGCTTTTGTGGTAGTTGGGAGGATTTCTTACCCTTGACCGAGTTTGTATACAATAACAGTTATCAGGCTAATATCCGCATGGCACCATATGAGGCTCTATATGGCCGTAAATGACGCACCCCTATCTGTCAGACTGAGTTGTATGATAGGAAGACTTTGGGTCCAAATTTGGCCCGTGAAACTGAGAAGACGGTTAGATTGATTCGTGACCGTCTAAAGGAGGCTTTCGATAGACAAAAGTTCTATGCTGATCGAAAGATGAAAGATATTGAGTTCGAAGACGGTGATCATGTTTTTCTGAATGTATCTCTGTGGAAGAAAGTTATGAGATTTGGGTGCAAAGGCAAGTTAAGTCCAATATTTATTAGACCATACCGTATCCTGAAGAGAGTCGGACCTATTGCTTATCAGCTTGAGTTGCCTCCCCAGCTTAGCCGTATTTATGATGTATTTCTTGTGTCCATGTTGAGGCAATACCACCCAAATTCGAGTCGTGTTATTGAGGTCTGATAAGTGTTCAAAAGTACTATTTTTCTTACCCTTTTTACTCATATTATTGTTAGACTTAGGCTCATATTAGTTGCATAATTAGCCATTCATGCATTAATCCATGTTTCCTTCCATCGTTGAGCTTGATTACATAACTTGGTAGTTTTTGTGGGAAACGATGCTGCTTTGGTGTGTTTTGTGTGTATGTGCAGGATCACTTGCCAAAGCAAGGCCAGAGCTAGTTGCCAGGGCAATACATGAAGGATATGCCGAACTAGTTGCCAGGGCAATACATGAAGGAGACGCCGAGCCAGTTGCCATGGCAATTGTCGACAAGTGCAAAGGTGATATGGTAGTCGAAATTGATGACTATACAAGCCCAAGATGACGTGGAGCAAAGCCCAAACCCAAAGGAATTTGATTGCCATGCAGAGATTAAAGAAGAATTAAATTCCAAGAAGATAGGAGAAGTTCTAGTAGGAATACAATTATAATAAAGAATTATATTCTTTAAAGATAATTTAATTCCAACTTAAACTCCTCCTCAAAGAAGGACTTTGGCCTAGCCCTATAAATAAGATGGAGATTTCGACAAGATGAAGAGAGCAAGAAGAGGGAAAATTTCGACAACTCCAACGGAAGAGAGGAGAGAAATTTCGACAAGAGAGCAAGGGGGAGAGAGTTCGATTTCTTCTTCTTCTTCTTTGCTTCCATTAGATTCATGGTTTGGGGATTATTCTTTGTATATCTTTTGAACCCAACCATGAACTAACTTGATTGGTTGGGGTTATTGTGTTTTGTTGTTGTGAAAAACAATTGGATTTTGTTTAGGTAATAAGAGTTTGCACTTTTCTATTCAAGGTTTACTCATTCTTGGCTTTTATTCTTGTTTGCGAGTGAATTGGGAGAGGATCTCGTAACTTCATCTATTTATCTAATATCAGGAGAGTTGGATTCAATAAATGAATGAGTATGGTCTTTATTCAATCCATTGATGGTGAAGATTAATCTGGCTTAGGAATAAGTTAAGGATTTCAACGGCTAAGAGGAGCGCAAGATTGGTTGTTGTTCACCCTTGATTCACGCAGGGATGTATTATCAAGGCATGCACAAGTAGCTAGAGTTTTGACTTAGGGATAAGAAGAAACCATTAAAGAACGCTCTGCCGAACCTTGAAGTTGTTGCCCAGACGCCCAAGTAGTTGCCCAGGCAACCATCGATTAGTTGCCAAGGCAACCCCGCAGTGCAAGTTGCCACGGCAACTGAGTTGCCCTTGCACTCTTTTAGCAAGATGATCCAATCGGCTATCACACCTCAACTCACGATAACCTGGCCTATTCTCTATTTTAATTTCATCCATTCTTTTAGTTTATTGCTTTTACTTTACTCGTTAAAATCAACTCATACTATCAATTGTGTTTTTACTTTTCACAGTGCAGTAACTTAAGCAAAGTGGCCCAAACCAATCCCTGTGGAGACGATACTCGATACTCGTATAACTTTATTACTTGCGACGTGTATACTTGCACATTTGTGTAGCACTTATCACACGCAACAAGTTTTTGGCGCCATTGTCGGGGATTGGCAATTGGTGTTAGTTGTTTTTGTTATTGCATTTTTTTCTCTCTTAGTTTTACTAACTTTTCTTTTTGTTTGTTTATAAAAAAAAATTAGGTGCGTTACAAGTTAAAGGACATCAACATGTCGGGAAATAAAAGCCAATCTATTCGAGAGATGATGTTGGAAGATATGAATCAATCCAATCAAGAGTTCCTTGCACCCTTTGATGATTACCTATACCAACCGAGAAAAGCCCAAAGAACTTATACCATGGAAAAATCTTGTGCTATGTGTGGAGAACATCATGTGTTTGAAAATTGCCCTCACATTTTCGGTGCATATAACTACATGGAGGACCATAGAGGGAACCTGCAGCAAAACTCTTCATGGTATGGTCAAAAAGCTCAAAAAATTTTTTACCATAACAATTTTGCCGCAGCAACAGATATGCCATGGCAATGTAGTCCTTTTCAAGAGCATTCCAATTCCTTGGAGGAAACATTATTAGCTTCCTTGGCTAGACTTGACGGATCAATTGAAGAGATTTGAGAGCTATCAAAGTCTATGGATACGAGGATAGCTCAGTGGGATGCAACCTTAGGGGATTCAGAAGATCAATTGGGGAGATCCACATATGTCATGGATAACATGCACCAACAATTCATTCCTAGGGATACTGACGTCCCAAGGCAAGAGGATGAGGAGCAATGCAAAGAAAGCTCTCTGATGTGTGGGGAACAACTAGAACCTCGAAGTCAAGAGGATGCCAATGAGAGAGACTGCCCAACACATGATGAGCCTGAACAACAAATTGCCTCGGCAATGATTGAGGAGCCTGAACAGAGCAATGCCGCGAAAACACTCAGTGCAGCTGAGAACAACAATACTACAGTAAATTCTGAGGAACCTAATGCCCAGAAGGTTACAACGTTGATGTTGAAGCATGAATATGTAGATTGCTCTCATCTTCAATTGCCATGGCAATTATACGACCACATGCAAGATCAACGAGATGATAATACTTTGCCAATGGAATATGAGTAGGTAATGGTTGAACCTTTCGAATTCTTTAAAAGCTCACCTAGTCCATTGCAGGTATGTCTTGAGGAACCGAGGTTGGTAGATTTGAAACCATCGAAATCTCTACTGATGGAGATGTTTGAGAGGCCAAAAGAAAACGATGTTTGGATTCGTAAAGCTTTTCAGAAAATTGGTTCTTCCCTTGACTTAAAGCAAAATTTGACAACTGATTGCCACGGCAATTGGCTTGAGAAGCAATTGCCACGACAACAAAGGCTACATCCAACCATGATAGAAGTCGACAAGAATGAGGTAATTGAATGGTTGGGAATGGATATAATTTTTCCTATTAATATATTTGTGCCTTCAAGAATAGTAGCAAGGTGGAGGGCATGCATGGACTACAAGGGAACACGAAAGAAAGACACATCCACCATGGTAATGCAAAAGGGAGTAGCTGGGAGCACATTGGCCCAACTCTTTTTGGGCAATATTGTCACCCGATGGAGGGTACGGATGGACTATAAGAAGTATCGGAAACGACCCTTCTCAAGTTTTCTCAGATATGCAGTAACATTAGAAGATGCATGATGGCACTCTTTTCAGACATGGTCGAAGACTTCCTTGAGATCCTCATGGATGATTTTTCCGTTTTTGGTAATGAGTTCGACAATTGCCTCGGCACCCATTGTCGTTCCACCAGATTGGACGCCACCTTTTGAGCTCATGTATGATGCAAGTGATTTCGCGGTAGGAGCAATCCTAGGCTAACGCAATAAGGAGGAGGATGCGGATTTAGAGATATGCGATGCATTCCTGGATGAACAACTTTTAGTTGCCTCGGCAACCCTTGACACCTCGGCAACCCTCGACGCCGCAGCAGCTCCTTATACGTACACCTCGGCAACCATGGACGCGCACGCCTCGGCAACCCCTGACGCCTCAGCAACCATGGATGTGCATGCCTCGACAACCCTCGACGCCACGATAACTACCGATACGCACGCCTCGACAACCATGGATGTGTATACCTCGGAAACTCTAGACGCACACGCCTCGGCAGCCTTGGGAGTAGTCGCCACGGCAGCACATGCCTCGGCAATACCCTGGTACGCGGATTTAGTTAATTTCCTTGTTTGTGGTATTTTACCTTATGGCCTTACACACCAAGGGAAGAAGCGGTTCCGCCATGATGCTAAGCATTACTTTTGGGACGAGCCTCTTTTGTTTAAACAATGTGCAGATCAGGTTATAAGCCGATGTGTCCCTGAAGAGGAGTAACAGAATGTACTTCGACAATGTCATTCTTCACCCTATGGAGGACATTTTGGAGGAACTCGTACCGCGACCAAAGTTTTGCAATCCGGTTTGTATTGGCCAACACTATACAAAGATGCCCAAGAGTTTTACAAGCAATCTGATCGTTGCCAAAGGACGGGCAATATCACCTACAAACCAATGGGCAATCAAGACCGTGAATATGGATTAGGAAAGTGCTGAAAAAAGTATTTGTTGTACCTCAACGAGATAAAAGAATTCCGTGCACTCGCCTATAACAATGCACAAATCTACAAGGAGAAAACAAAGCGATGGCATGACAAGAAACTATTGCCACGACAATTCATGCCAGGGCAACTAGTTCTCCTATTCAATTCTCGGCTAAAACTTTTCCCGGGAAAGCTGAAATCAAGATGGTCGGGACCATTCAATGTTGTCAAGCCATTCTCCCATGGTGCCGTGATAATCAAGTCCATCTCTGACAACCATGAATTCAAAGTTAAGTGACAAAGATTGAAGCACTACAATGGTGCCCATATGGAACGTAACAAAGAAGTGGTCACTTTAGGAGATGCATGAGCATGCTCTCCTTTCAATATTTTCTTTTTCTTTTTATTTTCATTTTTAGTTTTAGGAGATATTTTATTTTTCTTCATTATCTTTAGTTTTCAGGTTTTCTTTATTTTCTTTTTCACAACAAGACTCACAACTACTATGCTAAGGAAATTTACTGCCGAGATCCTTGCCCCGACAACCAATGAAGAAGATACCGCGGTAACCTACATCGTGCCTGCACAAGCTGATGCCACGGCAACCAACCCTGAACATGCCACGACAACCAAAGCTAAAGACATACCGGCAACAAGAAAACAACCATCGCGTTCAAGCAAGAGAATCAAGACACCGACCAAAAGGAAACTAATCATCTACGATGACGAACTCTCGGAGTAAGTCCTCGTATGTATTTTATTTTTCGTTATTTTTATTTTCGTTTAATGCATGCATTGAGGACAATGCCTCACTCGAGTTTGGGGGGGATTGTTATTAGTAGTTACCATGTTTAGTTACATTCATCTTAAGTATTACATTTAGGATACATAAATTGCTTGCCATGCCTTTAATTGGAACAAGAATTGCTTAGATTTGATGAATATTCGATGATGACTTTGCCAATGCACTTAATTGATATAATTTTTATTCTAGGATAACCATGGAAAAACTTAGAATTTTACTATGATGCTAATTTTGATGAAACACTGTTGTGGTTTGATTGATTTAAGGAATTATAGTGAACTTAGGTTGATAATTAACAAATTGGGGGATTAGAATAAAAAATTGGATGAATGCTAGAGGTGACTGAAATTGGCTCTAGCATGTGCTAAAAAAATTGATCGCTAGAGGTGCTCGAAACTGGCTCTAGTATGTGTTAAAAAAATTGATCGGTAGAGGTGCCCGAAACCGGCTCTAGTCAAATAAATTAACTTAAGAAAACTAAAAACAAAACACTAGAGGTGCCCAAAACTGGTTCTAGTTAAAAACATGTTAAAAAGAACCCAATGAAGTAATTTGAAAACCTCTTGTTTGCATAGAATCCGAAAAATCAACTTGCACACAACTCTGCACACACTCACAAGCATTATAGTTTGATTCCGAGTAACTCCTAAGTTTTCCGAAAATAAAAAGCCAATCATACTTTGTGCCCCGGTTCAGAGAATTGAAATCAAGTTCAAGGCTAAGTTTGTGAAAGTTGAAGTCTTGGCAGGCAATTATGAGTTTGCATTGCTTGAGGACAAGCAATAGTTCGAGTTTGGGGGTGTGATAAGTGTTCAAAAGTACTATTTTTCTTACCCTTTTTACTCATATTATTGTTAGACTTAGGCTCATATTAGTTGCATAATTAGCCATTCATGCATTAATCCATGTTTCCTTCCATCGTTGAGCTTGATTACATAACTTGGTAGTTTTTGTGGGAAACGATGCTGCTTTGGTGTGTTTTGTGTGTATGTGCAGGATCACTTGCCAAAGCAAGGCCAGAGCTAGTTGCCAGGGCAATACATGAAGGATATGCCTAACTAGTTGCTAGGGCAATACATGAAGGAGACGCCGAGCCAGTTGCCATGGCAATTGTCGACAAGAGCAAATGTGATATGGTAGTCGAAATTGATGACTATACAAGCCCAAGATGACGTGGAGCAAAGCCCAAACCCAAAGGAATTTGATTGCCATGCAGAGATTAAAGAAGAATTAAATTCCAAGAAGATAGGAGAAGTTCTAGTAGGAATACAATTATAATAAAGAATTATATTCTTTAAAGATAATTTAATTCCAACTTAAACTCCTCCTCAAAGAAGGACTTTGGCCTAGCCCTATAAATAAGATGGAGATTTCGACAAGATGAAGAGAGCAAGAAGAGGGAAAATTTTGACAACTCCGAAGGAAGAGATGAGAGAAATTTCGACAAGAGAGCAAGGGGGAGAGAGTTCGATTTCTTCTTCTTCTTCTTTGCTTCCATTAGATTTATGGTTTAGGGATTATTCTTTGTATATCTTTTGAACCCAACCATGAACTAACTTGATTGGTTGGGGTTATTGTGTTTTGTTGTTGTGAGAAACAATTGGATTTTGTTTAGGTAATAAGAGTTTGCACTTTTCTATTCAAGGTTTACTCATTCTTGGCTTTTATTCTTGTTTGCGAGTGAATTGGGAGAGGATCTCGTAACTTCATCTATTTATCTAATATCGGGAGAGTTAGATTCAAGAAACGAATGAGTATGGTCTTTATTCAATCCATTGATGGTGAAGATTAATCCGGCTTAGGAATAAGTTAAGGATTTCAACGGCTAAGAGGAGCGCAAGATTGGTTGTTGTTCACCCTTGATTCACGCAGGGATGTATTATCAAGGCATGCACAAGTAGCTAGAGTTTCGACTTAGGGATAAGAAGAAACCATTGAAGAACGCTCTGCTGAACCTTGAAGTTACTGCCCAGACGCCCAAGTAGTTGCCCAGACAACCATCGATTAGTTGCCAAGGCAACCCCGCTATGCAAGTTGCCACGGCAACTGAGTTGCGCTTGCACTCTTTTACCAAGATGATCCAATCGGCTATCACACCTCAACTCACGATAACCTGGCCTATTCTCTATTTTAATTTCATCTATTCTTTTAGTTCATTGCTTTTACTTTACTCGTTAAAATCAACTCCTATTATCAATTGTGTTTTTACTTTTCACAATGCAGTAACTTAAGCAAAGTGACCCAAACCAATCCCTGTGGAGACGATACTCGTATCACTTTAATACTTACGACGTGTATACTTGCACATTTGCGTAGCACTTATCACACGCAACAAGGTCCAAGATGTGGAGTTGAGACTAAACCTGTCTTATGAGGAGGAGCTTGTTCAGATCTTGGACTAAGACGAGAGAGTTCTGATGAACCGACGTATTGCTATGGTTAAGATTTAGTAGAGTAGTCGTGGTCCAGAAAAAGCTACTTGGGAGACTAAGAAGTCTATGAGAGAGCAGTTTTCCACATTTGTTTGACTTAGGTAAATTTTGAGGCTGAATTGTTTTAGCAAGGGGAGAGTTGTAACACCCCTAGAAAAAAAGAAAAAAAGGCTACATTGTTGGTTGTGGGGTTCAAACCCACAACATATGGCTTATATGCCACATGCCTAGCCAATTGAGCTATAAAAGCTCTTGGTCACATTTTGCACCCACTTATTATTAAGTGGATCTTGAAAAGTCTAAATTAAATAAAATATTAAACAATTACAAAATATCCCAACTAACTCCTTTATGGTTTATTTATTTTGATCCAACAACCTCAAAACCCCAAAATAAATATGTAGACCCTTCATCTCCCTATCACAAACTTTTTACCTCTACTGTCGATCATCGTTCGTTCTCATCCACTACCGCGCCGTAGACGTTAGAGCAACTATCGCCTCACGCTGAGCACGCCTATAGCCTCTATTCTCGGTGTAGCCTCGTCGATTACCATGAAATCTTAGTTGAAGGCCTGGCAGAAAACCAAAAGTTTCCCCTCATCTTCTTGCATTTTTTAGCCTTCGTTGTTGTTCGTTTGAGACACCAGCACCACCATTGCCCTCGTCGCGCCAAGCTGAATGAAACCCTATTCGTGGATCTCTAGTCCGTCACCGTTTACCACCTCACCGGAGCAACGTCGTTTTCAACCGTATTCATTCCAATTTGGGTAAGTTTGGTAAGATTTTGACCTAAATCTAAGTTATTTTGGGTTATGGGTGAGTTGTGTATCGTTTTGAGCACTTTCTAGTGTGTTTTCGGCCGATATAAGCCGCGCATGGGCTTCATGCGTCGTTCGGGGTGATTTTCGGTCGACCTGGATAGGTGGCCATTAAACTGGCCTAGCCAGACCTGTAGATCGAGCCATTCAAACCGATCGAAACCAAACTGACGTAAGCCCAATAATAAACTAAGTCACTTAAGCTGACCCGACCTAAACCCATATCCGACCCGACCCATGTTTGACCGAAACCTGACCCGACTAAGTCAACTCGTTGATCAAGTCAACTCATTCGAGTTAACTTAGTGAGTCAACTCGCCCGAGTCTACTCAATGAGTCAACTTGCCTGAGTCAACCTAGTTCACTAATGACATCAATATGATGTTAGCGTTGACTTTGATTGATGTTATCAGTGTTGACTTTAATTGATGGCATCAACGTTGACTTTGACCAAAAAGTTAAAATTTCCAAAACCTCTATTTTATATTTTTTGATGACCTGAGTCTGTTTTTGAAGTTTGTTTTATGAAATTCGAACTTGAAAGCCTCTGAATCTGATGTTGAACCTAAACATGCATAAGTACTAAGTTAATTTATTTAAGAGAATTGTTGAATAAAGGATTGTCATACAATATTATTTGTTTAAAGGTACTAAAGACTCTCTCGATCGTGCATTTGCTCAGCCTAGCTCCTCTAGCTACATGCGATCGCGTGATCCCGTGGTGACTCGTATGTATAGATACATTGTAAATTATCATAGAAAATGATTATTCTCGTATTAATTTAAGACTCATTCTGTCTTAGGTTCTAGCACACAATTGAAGTGTCATATTGGTGCTCAGTGGACCATTTGACCGACCAACCCGATATTTTGAGGTGTGTCCCTTGAGTGTTATATACATGTTTTAAATGTTTTGTTTGAACTAATCATGTGTACATGACTGATAATTTATGATTTGCAAAACTTAACATGTTTCCTGATTTTAAGTGTGATTGTTTCATCTATCTGATTTATGCCCAAGTACTTGATTGAACAATGTGCTCTCTAGTAATCATTTTATTGAAAATAATTGCATGCTTTATATTTAATGTAATTACTGAAATTACTGCATAGACTGTTACTGGGTACTTGAGATAGAGTGTGAAGTTAACGCAGGTTCAGCCCTGATCCTGTTGATAATTCCTTATTGTCTTATGTTCTTATGCTTCGGCTAGGGTGATTCCTATCGGGCCTAAGGTATTCCCTTAGGATTGCACCTACACCCAATGGGCTTGGGTTAACGCCGTTATAGATGCAGTTTTGGGGAACTACATACCGAAGTTTGGTTGGAGGGTAGATAGTGAATTAAAATGAACCCTATTGCTACTTGAATCATATATTTTTTAAATAAAATGTTTGTTGCATTGTTTGAGTACATGTTTTAGCTTTGCACTGTTGGAACACACTGAGCTCCCTAGCTCACTCCCTATTTTCTCCCTTTCAGATATTTTGGATAGGCTACCCTGTTCCCGACATTGGAGGATCGACACATTTAGTACTCCATCTAGATTGTAATGTTTCTATCCACCATTTTGTTTTTCAAGGTTACATGTGCCTATATTTTGTGATGTATGGAATTTTATGTTTAGAGTATTTTGCTGCTATATGCGATATTGCTTATTTTGTAACTACTTTATAATATGTTATTATATATAGTCAGCTCATTTTACAACGAGTTACACTATTATATTTTCAAATTAGATGCTTAAATCTTTGACATGTTTTTTACTTGATTTTTAAAGTTGAGATATGCCCTGTTAGACATGGTCATTCCGCATAGGCCGGTCTAGGGGTTACATGAAAACATGGATCCACTCTAACAAATCAAACATCAAATTCATGTGTGTGATATTAGTATATTTTTGCATTTATTTTAAAGAATATTTGTTATTATTATTATTATTAATTTACGAATTATTTATACTATATGTAAAATTATTTATATAATTAATGTTACAAATCAATTCGGCATTAATTTATTTACATATTTATTAAGGTATTTGACATTATTTGAGAATCAAACGCAGAATCATTACATTAATATAAAACATTCTTATCAAACTATTAAAAAATAATTTTGAAATAAATTTTGTAAATACGTAATTATATTTTATTGAAATAGTCTCACTTTAAACATCTATGAGTTGGCTTAGTGGTTAAAAAAATTCATGTTTTTTTTATTTGTGAGTTCAAATCCAGCACTTACCTTAAAAATGTAATAACTCTTTATTTAATCAGAAATAGTCTCACTCTAACTATTTTTTGTTATCTAACGTTATTTTTAATATTTTTGTTATTGGAAGTTGTTATTTTTGTACATATAATGAACGTGATAATTCTAGTTTTAATAAAAATGCTTACAAAATTAATGAAGTGTAAAGGAACACCAAGATTGAAAATATATATATTTTTTATAAAGTAAAAATAGCCAAAAATCTGGCACACAGTGGAAGTCAAGATAACAAACCCTTAAACTTAGTCAAATTTTAAAGCTATAATGGTGGAGGAAAAGTGAAAAGGAAGGGGATGGTCCAGTGTCATCACCTTCATTTATATTTTATGACCAATTTCTTGAGAAGAATCCTTTGGGTTTAGACATACCCATATTAGTATTTCATTGCCACTCGAAAAATTATATTATTATCGTCTGCCATTAGCATCGTCGTAATTTTTAGAGATAATCTTATTATGACATGAAATAAAAATATTATTACTTTTTAAAAGCAAAATCGAGAAGTTCATCGAAATGGAGAATCAAAAAGATGGAGTTTTTTAATTTCAATATTTGTAATACCGAAAAACAAAGCTAACGGGCCTTGTAGGCAACTAAAAAAACCAATGTTCAAAATTGGAGCCCAATATGCAAAAGCTAAACTAGCCCAATTCAAAACCTAAAATAAACCCCTAGAAATTTAAAGCCGCTCCCGTTGGAAACCCTATAAAATCTTGGTTTTTCGTATTTGTCACTCCCTTTGTCTGAGCTGCTGCCGTTGTTTGTAACCCTTTGGGGCTTTCACTGCGTCGAAACCAAGAAAAAAAAGGAAGATTTTTGCTTAGCCATGGCGGACAAGGCAGTGACTATTAGGACAAGAAAGTTCATGACGAACAGGCTACTTTCCAGGAAACAATTTTGTAAGCCCCGTTTCCATTTTTGGTTCATTTTCTCGTCAACCAAACATGAGCCAGCGCTAAATTTAAGTCTTGCAGTGTATTTTTTTCGTTATCTTTCATTTTATTTTCCCATTACGTTTGGAAGGGTTAAGTTTTATGTTATGGATCGGTGAAAGAGAGAAAATTGAAGAAAATAAGTGAAAAGGTCCTGACTTTAAGCTTATATGTAAGATTTGTGTTTTAGGGTTTTCCTTGATTTGTCCTTTGAGGATAATTAACTTTTTTGCTAAGAAATTTGAAGATACGGTGAAGATTGTTTATTTATGAAACTGAAGATTCAAATTAGCTTATATTTGTTAGACTTAATTGTTTACTTGGAAAATTAAATTTGTTCAATTTGCTCCTTTTTCCGTAGATCATTGATGTTTTGCATCCCGGGAGGCCCAATGTTTCCAAGGTAAATGTTCAATGTTTCTCAATAACATTGTTGTATTGTTTTAACTGCTGGAAATTTGGACCGCTTGTTATAACATGTTTTTTTTCATTTTTTGATCCCACATTGCTAGGCTGAGCTGAAAGATAAGCTTGGTAGAATGTATGAGGTGAAGGACCCAAATTCGATCTTTGTGTGCAAGTTCAGGACTCATTTTGGAGGTGGTAAATCTACCGGATTTGGTTTGATATATGATTCTGTCGAGAATGCAAAGAAATACTAGCCTAAATACAGGCTGATCGGGGTAATTCCCGATGTGTTTTTGTTACATTCTCTATGGATTTTATTAGTAGTATGATTGTTTTATTAGTAGTATGTTGAAGTGTATTTCCTGACATTTTTTGTTTGTGATGTTCACTTTCATGCTTCTAGCACTGCTTGAGTCCAAGTGGATTAAACATCGTCTAATGGTGAAACTATTGACTGTCGAAACAACTGTCTTTTAAGCCTAATAAGTTGGATTTGGAAGTAGAGCCCTTGTTGTATTTGGTGCTTGCAACTGCGTTTTTATGAAGAAAAACATGATGTTGGTTAGATTTACACTCTAGGTCACTTAAATGTAGCATCGACTTCCATTTAGGCCATGAAATCCCAATGTTGCCTCTATTTGGAATATAAGTCACATATGCAAGCTAAGACCGCTTTTATATTGAAATTATTTAATGTTGTTAGCATGAGTGATCTAATTTGTTAATAATAGAAGTTTAGTGATATAATTTGATAAATTTAAAGGATTGCAACTTTCATTGAAGTTGATGTTACATTTGATTGTCGTCTATATCTGACACATCCAGATATGGATATGAAGATGTGACCTTCCAAGGATCTGTAAAATGTATTGAATTTTTTAATATACATGTATCCAATACTGCACTTTTCTTCACATAGATATGAAAGGCATTTGACCGGTCAATATTTTGCCAAGTTAAGTTGTTTGATGTCGGAAATAGTTCTTTGTTACGGACCCTTTTCTTTCGGTTCACCATCACGTAGTTTTGTCTTCTCATGGTTAGTTATGAGATTTGCATTTAAATCTTCTCTTTTAAGGGCATAAAGGTACCGTATGATGTAAGATGCTAATTATGTGTTGGTTTCTCAGAATGGGCTGGATACCAAGGTGGAGAAATCAAGGAAGCAAATGAAGGAAAGGAAAAACAGGGCTAAGAAGATCCGTGGAGTGAAGAAGGTAAACATCAGAAATTTCTTTTTTCTTTTAATGTTAGTTATGAGAATTGCATTTGAATCTTTTCTTTTGTTACTTATAAGACACTTTCACTTGAAACATTCGATGCCCTGATTTTTCCGACTGTTTTGCTTGTTTAATGTAGACCAAGGCCGGCGAAGCAGCTAAGAAAAAGTGAGCTAAAAGGGATGTAGGAAAAGGTGAAATCTATGTCTATCTTAGTGCCAATGGGTTCCAACAGCTGTTGTTTACTAGTCTCAAGTGTTTAGGTGTTGTTAAACCAGTTTTCCGTTCTGTTTCCGAAACTGGTTGTTCCAGTGCAGAATTTTGAGATGTTATGTTTATCTTACATTTTGGGGAGGAATTTAATTCTCCCTACTTTTGGTAACAATGAATGCTAATGAGAATCATTTGAATGTTCTGACTTTTGAAATTGGACCAATGGATCTGTGTTTCCTTGTCATTTTGGATTGGAACAAGTTGAAATTTCCAGCATGTTTCGTGGAAGCAAAGAAAAGTATTTATCACGAGGTTTCAATTTAAATAATTTTAAACATGATTAAATGGTACACGTATGTTTTGGTGCATGAAAGTCATTTTCCAATGTTTAAATTTTATTCAATATGGATATTTGGTTTTGGTTTCGGTTTCACTGCTCAATTTCATATGATTATGATTAGAATTGTACTTGTCAATTTAATTTTGTGAAATTAATTTGATCAATTTTTTAAAAAAAGTTAAAATTTAAATCCTGAATATTTGTTATTTAAATTAATAGACATACAATTAAATTATATTTGTTTATAAGGTTTAATGATAATTTAATTTATCAGATATCATGATTTTGGATAAGATCAAAATTTCCAAATCATGGAATTTAGCCAACAGTTTTTCGTCATTTTAGGCCCAAACTTGTTTTTTTTTTCCTTTTCCTTTCAAATTAGTACATTTTCTTGATTTTTCTTTTGCTCAAATTGTTTAAAATTACAAGTAATATCTAAAAGCTTGTTAAAGTGAGAGACTGAGCTAAGAGGTCAAATTCATTTGTTTAATTTCATGAAAAATACTTCAGATATTTGATTGGAAAAAATAAAGAAAATATTCTATGCAATAGAGGTGAAAAATTTATTTTTTGCAAGCACTTAATTTTTAGGGTTTAAAAGTTTGAGTTTGTAGTTTAATATTAGAGTTTTTAGTATTTGTGGTTAGGTTTTAAGGTTTAAAAATAAATTTTATAGTTTAGAATTTAGGGGCAAGTATTAGAGCTCCTAAAAGGAACATGTGGCAGCTTAAGAAATCCGCTTATGAAAAAAGCTTTCTACTGAAGGTGCAAATAATTACCCAAAAATAAATATCAATTTGAACATTAAAGTTTAAATTTCACATCATAAATAAAACAAATTAAATCGAAAAGGTTATACTCATGATGAATCTTTAGTGCTTAACTATTAATAAATTAAATATTGAAGATTACAAAATTAAATATTTGCTCAAATAAAATATATTTATTATACTATACAAGTAATACACCTTTTGAATTTTATCAATAAATAACTTTCAAGTTCATAACTACAAAACAATTAATACATTTTTACCCCATAAACATTTTTCATAACTACAAATGTAATATAATTAATATTTTATTTTTTAGTATAATAAAAAGAGAAACTAAACTAATTTAAAAATATATTTTGACATGTCGTAAATACCATGTTCCGCTAGTTTCCATATCAACGATTGACCTTGCTTCAAATAATGTTTTAAAGAAATATAATATTTTCAAACTTAGGATGAAATAGTTGCTTTTTGTTTTTAGAACAAAAATAGTCAATAGTTCATGTATTCTAATTTTGGTAGCTTCGATTCAATCGGTATCGCCTCCACAGGATTGGTTTGGGTCACTTTGCTTAAGTTATCGCACCGTGAAAAAATAAAAATACAATTGATAATAGAGGTTCTAATTAACGAGAAAACTAAGAGCAATAAACTAAAAGAATAGATGAAAGCAAAAAGAGAGGGAGTAGGCCAAAGTTATCATGAGTTGAGGAGTGATAGCCGATTGATCGCCTTGGTAAAAGAGTGCAATAGCAACTCGCTTGTCGTGGGCAACTTGTACAAATTGGTGCCTTGGAAACTAATCGATGGTTGCCCGGCAACTAGCTGGGCAACTACTTGGGCAAAGCAACTCAAGGTTCGGCAGAGCATTCTTTAATGGTTTCTTCTTATCCCTAAGTCAAAACTCTAGCTACTTGTGCATGCCTTGACAATACATCCATGCGTGAATCAAGGGTGAACAACAACCAATCTTGCGCCTCTCTTAGCCGCTGAAATCCTAAACTTATTCCTAATCCGGATTAGTCTTCACCATCAATTGATTGAATAAAGACCATGCTCATTCGCTTTCTTGAATCTAACTCTCCGATATTAGATAAATAGATGAAGTTATGAGATCCTCTCCCAATTCACTCGCAAAAAAGAATAAAAACCAAGAATGAGAAACCTTAAAAGTGTAAAATCAAATTACCTAAACAAAATCTAATCGTTATCAAAACCAAAACCCCAAATAACCCCAACCAATTAACATCAATTCATGGTTGGGTTCAAAAGATATACAAAGAATAATCCTCAAACATGAATCTAATGAACTAAAAATAAAGATGATAATGAAATACGAACAGCTCTCTCTTGTCCGATTTCCCTTTCTCTCCTCCAAAGTTGCTAACCTCTCAATTTATAGGAGATGATTTGATCGGTTTGTTTGTTGATAGGAGAGGTTGGATTGCGTTGGAATTTCATAGAGATAAGATCCTAATCCAATTTAAACTCTTCAATTCTGGATTATGTTGTTGATAATTAATGAGTTTAAAGAATTGAATTGGATAAAAGAGATAATTAATCTCTCTAGATCTTTATCCTCAAACTCCTCATAAAACTTAATGGAATTTAATCTCCTTTGAAATCCAATTCTTCTAGGATTTATCTTCTTCCACGTCATATTAGGGCTTTATCTAGTCATCAATTTGAGTGCCACATCATCTTATCCATTATTGACAATTGCCCCGCAACTAGCTCGGCAAACCTTCATACAAAGCCCTCAACTACATCAAAGATCTCCTCCATGCAACTAGCTCGGCATCTCTCCTTCTTGTATTGCCCTCGCAACAGTCGGTTCTAGCCTTGCTTTGGCAACTGATTATGCACACACAAAAACACACCAAAACAGTATATTTTTCCACAAAAACCACCAAGTTATGTAATCAAGCTCAACGGTGGAAAGAAACATGAATTAATGCATGAATGACTAAAGGGTAATAAAATAGTACTTTTGAACACTTATCACACCCCAACTCAAACTATTGCTTGTCCTCAAGCAATGCAAACTAACAATTACTCGCCAAGACTTTAATCATCAAAGACATGCTTCAAACTTGAATTCAAACCTCGAAACTCATGGGCACAAAGTATGATCACCTTTTAATTTTTTCTGATAGCACAAAAATTACCCTAATCAAACTATAATGCTCGTGACAATGTGTGTGCGAGTTGTGTACAAGTTGATTTTCAAGATTCTATGTGAACAATAGGCTTTATCAATTTAATTATCGGGGCATTTATTTTTATTTTCACTAGAGCCAATTTCGCACCTCTAGCAAAGTAAGCAATTTCTTTTTATTTTAGTCGACTAGAGCCAATTTCGGGCACCTCTAGCGATTCTTTAATGTGCATTAACTACTAGAGCCAGCTTTGGGCACCTTTAGCAAGAAAGTGCATTTACTACTAGAGCCAGCTTTGGGCACCTCTAGCAAGAAATTAACTTTTAATTTTAAATTTACAAATTTTAAATTTACCAACAAATTTTAAGCAACCTAAGTTCACTAAGTTTCTTTCAATCAACAAGCCACAACAACAAGTGTAAAAAAAAATCAGCATCATAGTAAAATTCTAAGTTCTTTCATGCAATCCTAAAATTAAAGGTTCTTTCAATTAAGTGCAAAAAAATTCATCATTGATATTCAACAAATGCATCTCTTAAGGTTACTACATATTCGAGAAAACTGAGGAGGGTCGCTTCCAATACTTTATAGTCCATCCGCACTTCCATCGAAAGTGACAATATAAAGAGTTGGGCCAATGTGCTCGCAGCTACCCCTTTGTGCTACCATGGTGGATGTGTCTTTCATTCGTGTTCCCTTGTAGTCCATGCATGCCCTCCACCTTGCTACTGTTCCTAAAGGCACAAATATATTAATAGGAAAAATTATATCCATTCCCAACCATTCAATTACCTCATTCTTGTTGACTTCTATCATGGTTGGATGTAGCCTTTGTTGTCGTGGGCAATTGTCGCTCAAGCCAATTGTCGTGGCAATCGGGCCACAAAAATTCACTGTAAGTCAAGGCAAAACCAATTTTCTAAAAAGCTTCACGAGTCCAAACACCATTTTCTTTTGGCCTCTCAAACATCTCCATCAATAGAGATTTCGATGGCTTCAAATCTACCAACATCGGTTCCTCAAGACATACCACGCAATGGACGAGGTGAGTATTTAAAGAATTTGAAAGGTTCAACCATTACCCGCTCATATTCCATTGGCAAAGTATTATCATTTCGTTGATCTTGCATGTGGTCGCAATTGCCGTGGGCAATCGTGAGATGAGAGCAATCTACAAATTCCTACTTCAATATCAACGCTCTAACCTTCGCATCAGGTTCATCGAATTTGCTATATTATTGTTGTTCTCGCCACCGAGTGTTGTCGCGGTATTGCTCGCTCAGCCTCCTCAATCATTGCGTAGGCAATTTGTTGCTCAGGCTCATCATGTGTTGGGCAGCTCTCTCTCATTGGCATCCTCTTGACTTGGAGGTTCTAGTTGTTCTCCATACATCATGGACATCTCTTCACATTGCTCCTTATCCTCTTGCCTTGGGACGTTAGTATCCCTGTGAATGGATTGTTGGTGCATGTTATCCAAGGCATATGTGGATCTCCTCAATTGATCTTCAATCCTCCAAGGTTGCATCCCACCGAGCTATCCTTGCATCCATTTTCTTTGATAGCTCTCGAATCTCTTCAATTGATCCGCCAAGTTTAGCCAATGAAGCTAGCAATGTTTCTCCAAGAAATTAGAATGTTCTTAAAAAGGACTACATTACCATAGCATATATGTTGTCATGATACTAGGTTGTCGATATGACTACATTGCCGAGGCATGTCTATTGTCGCAAAAAATTGTTATGGTAAAAAAATTTTGAGCATTTTGATCATACCATGAAGGATTCTAACACTGGTTCCATCTATGGTTCTCCATGTAGTCATATGTACCGAAAATGTGAGGGTAATTTTCAAACACATAATGTTCTCTACAACAAGTGTCACGAGTTTTCCACAATATATGCCTTTCTCGGTTGGTATAGGTAATCATCGAAGGGTGCAAGAAACTCTTGATTGATTGATTCATATCTTCCAACATCAACTCTCAATAGATCGGCTTTTATTTCCGACATGTTGATGTCCCTTAACTTAGAAGCGCACCTATTTTTTTTTGATAAAACAAACAAAAAGAAAAGTTAGTAAAACTAAAAAAATGCAATAACAAAAACAACTAACACCAATTGCCAATCCACGAAACGGGCGCCAAAACTTGTTGCGCGCTGTAATAAGTTCTACGCAAATGTGCAAGTATACACGTCGCAAGTAATAAAGTGATACGAGTATCGAGTATCGCCTCCACAAGGATTGGTTTGGGCCACTTTGCTTAAGTTATCGCACCGAAAATAAAAACACAATTGATAATAGAGGTTCTAATTAACGAGAAAAACTAATTGCAATAAACTAAAAGAATAGATGAAATCAAAAAAGAGAGAGAATATGCCAGATTATCGTGAGTTGAGGAGTGATAGCCGATTGATCGCCTTGGTAAAAGAGTGCAAAAGCAACTGCAATGTCGGGCAACTTGCGCAACGGGTTGCCTTGGCAACTAATCGAACGGTTGCCCGGGCAACTAGTTGGGGCAACTACTGGGGCGATCGGGCAGCAACTTCAAGGTTCTGGCAGAGCGTTCTTCAATGGTTTCTTCTTATCCCTAAGTCAAACTCTAGCTAATTGTGCATGCCTTGACAATACATCCTCGCGTGAATCAAGGGTGAACAACAACCAATCTTGCGCTCCTCTTAGCCGCTGAAATCCTAAACTTATTCCTAAGCCGGATTAGTCTTCACCATCAATAGATTGAATAAAGACCATGCTCATTCGCTTTTTGAATCTAACTCTCCGATATTAGATAAATAGATGAAGTTACGAGATCCTCTCCCAATTCACTCGCAAACAAGAATAAAAACCAAGAATGAGCAAACCTTGCAATCAGCTCATCCTCAAACATGAATCGAATGAACTAAAAATAAAGAAGATGATGAGGTGCAATCAGCTCTTTCTCTCTTGTCCGATTTCCCATTCCTCTCCTCTAAAGTTGCGTTAACCTCTCAATTTATAGGAGACGATCTGATCGGTTTGTTTGTTGATAGGAAATGTTGGATTGCGTTGGAGTTGGATTGCGTTGGAATTCCATGGAGATAAGATCCTAATCCAATTTAAACTCTTCAATTCTGCAGATTATGTTGTTGATAAGGATAAGTTTAAGTTGGAATTGAATTGGATAAAAGAGATAATTAATCTCTCTTATCTTTATCCTCGAACTCCTCATAAAAGTTCTTGGAATTTAATCTCATTTTGAATCTCCAATTCTTCCGTGATTTATCTTCTTCCACGTCATATTAGGCTTTATCTAGTCATCAATTCGAGTGCCACATCATCTTATACATTATCGACAATTGCCCCGCAACTAGCTCGACATAACCTTCATGCATCGCCTGCAATCATACAAGATCTCCTTCATGCACTACCCTCGCAATCAGTGTTGGCATCTCATTCTTGCAATACCCTAGCAAATCACGTCGGCATCTCCTTCTTGTATTGCCCTCGCTATCGGGTTCTAGCCTTGCTTTGGCAATCGATTCTCACACACAAAAACACCAAAACAAAGTATTTTTTTTCCACAAAAATCACCAAGTTATGTAATCAAGCTCAACAAGGGAAAGAAACATGAATTAATGCATGAATGACTAATTATGTAACTAATATGAGCCTAAGTCTAACAATAATATGAGTAAAAAGGATAATAAAAATAGTACTTTTTGAACACTTAACAATTACATGATAGTATATATGTTTATACTTTTTAAAATTTTAATAGGCATACAAATACATTTTACAGTGCAAAGTCGCTTCAACCAAGGTCCCTTAAGATAAGCATAATATAATATCTATTTTCACTAAGATTACTCGTTGGGTTCTTCATATACATTTTAATTTACTCATAATACCAAGACATTAACTAAATCATATGACTTAAATTTATCAAATTGAGAGTGAGACTACTCAAGTGCGTTCGATTCATGTACTTTTTAAAATTTTAATTGACTCATAATACTGAACAATATAACTCAATTATATGACTTAAATTATCAAATTGGAGAACGATAATCAAATCTATAAGTAACATATAACATACAAAAGTTTTTAATTTAATAGATTTCATAATTATTGTATAATAAAATAAAAATTAGATTTTGTTAGATGTATATAGGGCATAATGTAAAGAAGAAAAACCTAATTAATTAAAGCTATGTGGCAAATAATCCGTAAACGGACAATGAATAGGATAGAAAGTGAGGGTAGATGAATTTCTTTAGTATATAAATGTAAGAGTATTTCATTTGTTTTTTTCTAGACTAAATTTAAAAAAATTATATAATCATCTATGCAAATAAAATAATTTTTTAATCATTTAAAAATAAGTAAACTAAAAAATAAGATAATATTTTCTAAAATTTATATCATATAAATGAAAAAATTGAATTTTTTTGAATAGACAAAAAAATAAACATTAACTAACGCACTAATTAATATGTATGTTTTCTATAAAACTATTAAATAAACCCTCAGCTGGGTAAGTTACAGGGAGGAGAAAATTTTCTCCATATATTTAATCACGGCATTGGCATCTGCTTCTATATTAATTAAATATTTGCTCATAATAAAAAAAGTTTTACACATTTTTTTATTGTTGGATGAGAAAATTGGATGGCTGAATATAATTTCTTATTTTCTTTTAAGTGATAATTTTTACATATTTTACTGTTAATCTCAGCAATATATTTTATCTATCTAACGATTTAAAAACGCAGTAAAACTTAAAACTTTTTATATTGTGTAATCAATCTTATCTCATATATATATATATATGGTACTGTAATATGAACAATTAAAGGTAAAAGGAATAATAATAGAGAACTTAAACAAAATTATTGCAAGAACGTGGGATAAGGGATCCTATCGTATGCCATGTTTGACTTTACATCTACGGTTCGGCCCTCTATCTTTGCATTATATATTTTTTGTACGTTTTGGTTTGGTTCACTTTGGAAACCATTTTAAAATATTATATACTTTATTACGACTCAACTTATTTTTTATAACCATTGATATTAAATAGACCAGTCAATTGATTCGAATCAAATTTTATAATGTCTATTAAAAAACAATCTTTTTAGCACACTTTTATTTTTTTAACCATTAATATCAACTGTGGATGCTCTATTTTTTTTGACAATGAATACTTGGTTTTGAAGAAAAAAAATGATCACTACGATATATTACTTTTATTCCCTTATTTTATTTTATAGAGGGGACAAGATTAATTATAATAAAAATGTTATTTTAATAAAAGTATCTTATTTTCTCTTTTCTTCCTTAATAATTATTATATTTTTTATTAAGTAGAGATCATTACATTCTCAAAATAAATAGCATGATTGAACTCATATAAGATGAGGCAAGATAAGTATCTTTGATCAATCGATCAATTAGTGGATCTCATAATTATTATTATATTCCTTAATTAATCCTGAAAATATCTTATTTTATTTAATAATCATTATCTTCTCTAATTTAAACGTTTAGTGGTTTCAAAAAGACTAAATTAAAACATAGATATGTAATGTGTCATTTAATATTATTTTTTGAGAATTTTGTTTCAATATACTTTATAATTTATTAATCAAATATATTTTTCGTGGAGCTCGATATTCCTCAACTGTTTGCTTGCCAAGTGATGGAGAAGTGGAATTTATGGGTGTTTGGTGGAAGCAAAAGATAGACAAAATTGACACAAGATTTAGAGTGGTTTCACTTTCTAACCAAAGCCTACATCCACTACCTTAGCTCCTCACCAAGGATTTCACCAATTCACTAAGAATTCTTCCCTTTTCTAGGCTTAGGAGGTAACC